>JACDJE010000013.1:2136433-2401853 GCA_016647715.1 Pavo muticus | reverse complement strand
GCCCGCGCTGCCGCTCCGGCTGCCGCTCCGACTGCCGGCGGGGCGCCGGGGAGCGGCTGCGGCGCGTCGGGCAGCCCGCGCCACCGGGAGGAAAAGCGCTAGGAATTCGCTCGGTTCTCCCTCTGTGCCGATGTCCGACACGGAGACCGGTTGCTAGAGTCTTGCCTGAGCGAGGCAGGCGTGGCTCGACAGAAAACTTGTTAGAGAGAAGGAGCTTCCCGTTCGAAATGGGTTCTTCTCGCGTTTGAGCGGTTGGAAGCCGGCGGAAAGTGATTCGGGAGTGATGTGGGATGTCAGAAAGCTTAAGGTCAACCGGCGTGCACGGAGGTTGTGAACTGTAATTGCCCTTAATACTGTTTAAGATTAACCTCAGTGGTTATCGGCGTTTGTTGCATCAGCACCGGAGGAGAAGGAATTCATGTGAAGAAGCAAAACCGAGAGAGGCACAGTCAGCCGTCAGCAGCTGAGCGGAAAGACTCCAAGCAGGCGTTCGGGAATACACATAACTAACAGAAGTGCACGGCTAGGAATCGTGTACCGAAGCTAAAACAACGGCAGATGTGTAGATCTGGTGAGGATGGAAAGGGCCACTTACAAAAGAACAAACAAAGCATAGTGGCGGGAGCAAAGTTTGTTGAATCTACCTGAAGCCGAAGGTACCATCAAATAGCAGAGTCGTTCCCTGGAGAATTGCCAAACTAAGAATAAAGTAAAGAAGTGGGAGCTCACAGCGGGAGCAAGCTGTGCCTTTATGGGTTAGGTCCGTGAAATGTTCGGCACCTTCAGTTCCAGTGACTTCAGAAGTCCTCAAAATAGACCGGAGCTGCCATCCATGTGCATGGTCTAATGAAGTAAACAGATAGGATCAGGAAGCCCAGATGTAATTGCAGTTTGAGGCTAGATATCCCTATTGCTATGCAGACCTAGGGAAGAGTGGCATGTCATTCTTGAAAGCTGACAGACACAGGAACAATTTGTGCAGAAGTTGGGAGAAGAAAGGGCAAGCTGTTGTGGTTTATTTTTAAATCTAATCTCCATCCTTGTAAAGCATTTCTAAAAGTAGATCTGTTCCTCAGAAATTGGAAAACATCTACCTTTTGTTATGGAAAGCCAATCTGTTTGGCTTACTATTGGCTTCAACACAGGCTAATTATTTTTTATATCCCTGTCACTCCCGACCACCTCAGCCGTGCACTGGAAGGAATCCTGCCATGCCATGTACCGGCCCCAGCCCTGCTGCCAGGCACCTGGGGAGTCAGCCTGGGGCAAGGAGCCCTGCCAGCTGTGGTGGGTTGTGGGCAGGACCCCTCCAGCCTGCCTGGCCCTTGGCAGGGCCCCCACCCCAAAGTATGGGTAAAGGGAGACGCTGTCAGGGTGCCTGGGAGGTCAGCTAGCCGTGCAGGCAAGGGTACTGCTCTTTCTGGGCTTCCCCTCCCAGTGGGAGCCTCCCTTCCCTTTTTTTTCAACCAAAGATGGATCAATAGATACCTGAGGACATTACAGTAGGATTGCACTGGGGCTCGTGGTACGCTTAGCTCTCATAGGAATAGCACTGCCTGGTAGGTAAGCGCAACTTCTCACACTCGTTATTAAAACACGGGCATTCTTGGTTTCCTCTGGTGCTGACTTTAATTAAAAGTTGGCCTAAACTGAAATATAAATGAATAAACCCCCCGTGCTGAGAAATGCTTGGCCCAATTAATTATTCCGCCTGCTGGAGAAATGGCTTTATTGCTAATTGAAGACTCCTGGTTCGATTGAATTATACGGAATTAAGTGTTTTGAATGAAGGCAGCAGCAGGAGCGGAGGAGACCGACGGTCAGGGAGCGCAGCTCCAAACTCTGCGAACAGTGGGGGCTCGGTATCACCTGGAGTCAGCCTGTTCCACTAAGCTGAACGGCTGAATGGTGATAAACGGTAAACAATGCCAGGAGTTCAGCTGGAAATCACAGGGCCTTTCTGACTCGGGGAAAAAAGTAACTGCTAGCTTTCTGAGATTATAGGATTAAACTGTATCAGTACTTTAAATGTGACTCATGAGCAGGGGCTTTCTGAAGAGAATTACATAAATTTCCCAAGGTCTTTCTGAATAACAAATTGTTCCGAATAGTTTCCTCATATTTAACAACCGAGGGTGAAATCCTGGCCCCACTGAGGTCAACAGCAAAACTCCTTTTGATTTCAGTGGTTTCAGCATTTCACCCCTGGGTTGTGGGAAATCTTTGGCTCTTCTGTGGTCATTGAGACTCAAAGTGAGGAAACCTCTGCAGCTGGACAAGTGATTTTCTGCCCGCAGGCAGTTCACTGCCCTTGGATTTTTGTGTTTACCTCTCTTAGTGAGGAGCTGGGTTCTACTCTAATTTGCACCGATGCGGATTTACAGTATATTTTTAGATATCTCTGAGCGAAATCTATCTTCTTGTCAAGGCACGTGACCCCAACCATTTCTTGTCATGTCACAGTAGTAGCAAACAGGGAATTGCACGATTTGAGGTTGTCCACGTGGAAATTTAACTTACCCACACTGCTATCCCAAGGCAACTATTTGCTTACCTGCGCTACGTTAATTACAATGACTTTGCTATAATTCTTACAACTCTAAACAAGAATAGATTACGTGTCACGTAGTTACCAAAGGAATCCAAGAAAACAAAAATCTCAAAAACCTCCACAATAAGGAAAGCAGAAAAGTAATACAGCAAAATCCAATTATCAAAAGTTGCTTTATGATTAGGGGAGGTAATACAATCTATTTTCCTATGGATTTGCACCTCTTGTCCTGTGGGCCAGCCACACAAAGTGCTCAGCTTTCTTCCAGACCTCTTCTTTCGCCTCTGCTGAGGGATGGATGGTTCATGCTGGGTTGCCCATGGTGTCTGGGTGACTGACTGCTGAGTTTTATGCATTTCTCCCTCAGTGGGGTTACCAGTTTTCACAAAACATGTAGGGCGCCTCTCCGCCTCTTCCAAAGTTGGCCAAAAAATTGAGGATGGCTAAAAAGGGGAAAGCAGAGACCACTGCCAGATTGTTTTATTTCTGTGGGAAAACTGCTAGAAATGAAGTTCCTCCACGGGTGCCCCATTAACCAAAGTCTCAGCCAAAGTCTCTTTGGCTACACAGCTTTATATCAGCAGGAGATCTGACCATAAACATTGAAGAATTAAAAACTTGTTGCTGAGGGCACGTGAGGACAGTTTCAGATTTTATGAGCGTAAAGGGAGGAAACAATCGGCGTTACATTTTTCATTACTTCTTCCCTCTATCTCAGTTTGTGCCTCAAAGCTCCAGAGCATGTGTAGATTTTCACCTCTCTGACTGCTCTGATTGTGAACTGCTTTTCAGGAGTTTATAACGAGACCTATTTTTCTGCTGTTTGTAAAACTGAACGTGGTGAGCATTTTGTAGCTGATTCTGTCTTGGTTGGCAAACTTCAGCTTCTTTAAAGCTCTTTAATCTTTACTGAAGTGTAGCTGAGAAGAAGGCATGCTCCGTCCATTTCAAGCTGTGATTTTGTGGTGGGATAGCTATGAAGATGGAGATACTTCTGTGTTTTAAATAATAATAATATTTCTTTGGTTATTGTTTTTGGTTATTGTTTTAAAATGCTGCCTTGAAGTGAGCCAAATGTGAAAGTTTTTACTAGTGATCAAATTCTGAACTGTTTCTCTTTCATGAGAGACTGAGGTACACAGGGAATGTGGGCTGAAGCAATGCAAGAAATATATTATTTCACAGTACGAAATATACCTCTAGGAGATATTATTTGCCTCTTTACAGCTGTTGAAAGGCTATTCCTGTCTCTTTTTACTTTTCAGCAAAATGATGGTCCAACACACCGGCCAGGTGTCTGCATTAGAAGTCAGCGCCTCCGCAATTGTTCCCACTTTGTCCCCTGCAGGGTCACTGGGGTTTGATGATTTCACAAATTTAACCCCACTGGTGAAAGAGGAACTTAGATTCGCCATCCAAAACAAACGTCAGTCCCACAGGATGTCTTCTACTTTGGATACAGTGACAGTGTCCGAAAGGCCAATGGAAACATCGATCATGAAAACAGAGGTATGGCACTGACCAGCGTTTCGGGGTGAATGGTCAGTTCTCTAAGCAGCTTGCACCAAAAGAACACTAATTATGTCAAATACAAACAACCCTCTCCACCATCTAAACATGTTAGTTTATTTGATCCTTTTAAGCCCTTTGCTTGGTTTTCTGTTATTCGCTTCTGGGAAATTCCTATGGTATTTGTAATTTCCATTGAAGTCTGTAAGTTAATTTTATTTTTAATTATGAACTAAGGACAGTGACAGTGATTAGAGTAAGTGCTAAGTCTGGTTTCTCTGCCTACATGTGGCTGAACTTGGAATAAGTCACAGCAGTTGTCCTTCCTGTGCTACTTCCTAACCACTAGGCTTTTAATTTAAGAGATAATAATCTCAATGGAAAACATCATACTATAAAATGAAGAAACAGATAGAGTTCGGGAAATGGCAACACCTGGGTCTGAGCCCAGCACCCCCTCTTTGGCATGCAGCCTAGGAAGACACTTGGCAATTTTTTGGGGTGACATTGATTTACAATGAGCCATCACATCCATCCAAACTCCAGTCAGGCTTTATTGACAATTTAAATGGAGTTACTACCATTTTACAGTACTGCAAGCAAGGTCAGATCACATCCTTATGTAACTCGGGATGTGAGCACTAACAGCACTGTGTTGCTTTTAAATACGTCTAAGTTATCCAAATACAGGCAGAGTGTTTACAGCATCTTATGGATTGCGTGTATCTGTTTTTATGGGATAGTTTTCTCCTGAAGAGGATGAAAGAAAAAAGCGAAGAAGGGAAAGGAACAAAATTGCTGCTGCAAAGTGCCGAAACAAAAAGAAGGAAAAAACAGAATGTTTGCAGAAAGTAAGTATCTGGCTTTAGATTTTTGAGATACACACACACACACACACACACATATATATATATATATATATGTTTTCTTTTTTTTTTGGTCTGTCATCATACCGTGAACGAGATGACATTTCTTCACCCCATCTGCTACCATTTAAAACTATTGTACAGCAGCATCAGGCCTGTGTTTGTTTCTATATCCAGGGGTTCTGATAGAAAGCTACGTTCTTACTTAGATGGCTTAACATAAGTTTACAGATATGTGATATGGTGTACTGGGGAATTAGTAAGTAGCATAAATAATTTCGGGTCAATAGTCGACCCAAAAAGCTCAGAATAATCCTACAAAATATAGAGACATTACTTTGGATGCTTCTCATTGTAAGTGAATATAAATCTGAATTTGGCTTTTCAATGTTCGTTGCACTTCTGTAAAGGCCAAAGAAGGCAACTGTCAGTCTGTTCCTAAGACTGTTATCAACTGGGGGATGTATAGTTTCACCATTATGAGATGCTAAAAGCATGTAACTTCTAACCATATCCTTTTCCACCAATGAAAAACTGCAACTATTAGATAAATACTGCAATTAACTACTTGCAATGCTCACTCTAATAGTTGTGTCTGTACCTTGTGACTAGGAATCAGAAAAGCTGGAAACTATCAATGCGGAATTAAAAGCCCAGATTGAAGAGCTGAAGAATGAGAAGCAGCATTTGATATACATGCTAAATCTTCACAGGCCCACCTGTATAGTTCGGGCACAAAATGGAAGGACACCTGAAGATGAAAGGAATCTTTTTATTCAACAGATCAAAGAAGGAACATTACAAGGTTAAGTGATGGCAAATGTGGAAATATTTATAGTATGTTTTAACAGCAACAGAATCCACAGAGGATCTGACTTATGTGTAGGATTCTATTAGTGAAGAGCGTTTAGGAAGGGCAGATCGGTTTCTTAAGCAGAAAGAATCGTTTTTGGCTTGTCAGAGATTCTTCCCCTTGGAAGATCTGGTCTCAGTCAAACTGAAGAGCCTTCTGCCTCAAATATAGGTTTTGCACCTGTCATACATGCTGTTCCTAGGAGCTACAGACAACAGCTTCAGAAGATTTAGCTCTCTGCTAGTATACAGTATCTGCACTCACGACGTTTGTGCTAGAACACTATGACTTCGATGATGCACATGGTACATACAGCTGTCCTGGATGGACACTACTTTTCCTTGTGGCTGTCAGGGAAAGCAGACAGAGTATTTTTAAAGTTTTGTAGTTTCCAGGAGGATGGTTTCTGGCAGAATGTACTGATACGTAATTTTGCATTCTAACCTAACACACACACAAACACACAAAAAGCCTTTAGTTCCAATTAAGCTTTGTAACTTTTTTCACAACACTTGTGTGGTTTTTTTTTCTATGACTCATCTCAGAGACTGAATTTGACAAGTCCTAGTAGGTGTGACAAAGAAAGGTTTCTTGCAAAATATCCATGTAGCTAAGTTGGTATTTTAGGAGCTGGAACCCCACCTATTATCCTTTGGGAAGTACAGTGTTTCCTTGCATTCAGGAGAGCATTTTGTACCATCACTTGGCAACTGGGTGATTGGACCCACTGGAAAGAAGGAAGGAACTATGAAGGGATTTTGATATGGTTTTGCCCAAGCAAAGAACTGCAGGACTGAATCCTAGGTTCATGAATCATGAAAAGTTTAAAAAAAAAAAAACAAAATCATCTGGGATCTAATCCTACGAGCCTTAACCCTCACTGACAGAAGAGGTTCCATGGCCTGTAGTGATCTGGTTATACAGATAGCTGTGAGGAGTAAGACGCAGACAAAGCTTTTTCCGTCCTTGTCAGGATTGCTTCCTTTTGCCAGATGATTCAGAGGGAAAAATTATGATTGCAGCTACTTTTATTTTATGTTTGGGTGGTAACTACAGTCAATCAGAAGTGTTACTTAGAATCTAAAGGAGACAAGAGTTCTGATGTAGTGAATAATTGTTCTCATTTTTTATTAAATACTAACCTTAGATGTTTCTGAACTGGTAGAAGAGCTGCTGGACAATACAGTTGGAGCTACGAGTGTTTAAATTCTGATGTTTCTGTGAAATTCTCAGATTGTTTAATCCTACGAAATATATCCTTACAATTTTTTGTAAAAGAAAGTATCCTTATTTATCACTAATATCATAATGAGTAAAGTTAATAAATACTGCAAGCAAGATAAAACTGAAAACACAGGTGTTGTGCTGTCTTTTTACTTTCATCTCTTGGTGTTTAATATTATATATTCCTAAACTTCACGAGTTGCAAGAGACACCACTTAACCTTCATCATCTCTGCAGATGAGGCACTTGAGTATCTTGAATGATTGGGTGCAGAGAATATACCTCTCAAAATTCTGTACCTTGATCAATGGTGTCTAGCTGCTCAACGTCACGATTTAAATGGAGCTTACAGTACATAATATTTTACACCAGTTATGCAGCGTTGAATTTGTGGTTTTATTCTAAAGGCTAAACTTAAAGATACCTCAGCCATAAGCTTCTTCCTCTACAAGTCCTGGCTGAATGTATCAGATATCACTCCTGATCCTTATATGATCTTTATATTCTGCAACAGAACTTCTTAGTACATTTTCCTATGATCTGGATATATTGTAATGTCCTATATCATGTTTAAAAGCTATGTACTTCATATATCTGAAAAATGAATGTATTAAAAAGACAACACACTAGGTCTGATTCTGTCCTGAGAATCTGTTTTCTTTCTGTATGTTGGAAGGAGCTGCCTTTGACTTCAGTGAGATTTTTATTAATGCCCTCCAGGCAGAGTTTGGAGCCTCTGCAGCAACTTCACTGGCTCAGGGGGAAAGTTTCATGGGGCACTGGGCCGGTCGTTCGTCAGATGATGGATATACTCGAAGTGTGTTATCAGTAAATTTGTCAACAGTATTCATCGATGTCTGACTTCTGTAGTGTGGGAGTACATAACTGAGGCCTCATGATGGCATCGTGCTCTTTGGCTTTGCCTTTAGCACATCAGATACCAGCAGACAAAAGAGTTTGCCTCCTATGCTGTTATAAGGTGTTCCAGCAGAGACTAGAATATAATGACACAATTAATGTCTCTCCTTAGGGAATCTGTAAGGTTGCTTTTAACCATATTGCTGATGACGCCGGCGTCATGCTTTTGTTGCTTGATGTTATGTATTTAGCATGCCAAATGTTAATAGGGTACCACTACTATTGTCAGAAGATAATTATTTTTATTTCTTTGTATGTGGAGTCATAGCTGCTTTCTACTGTGTGTATGTGTGTGTATGCACGCGTGCTCCTGCACGCTACTGTAGAAGTGATGGTACTCAAGTTGATTTGACTATGCCCATTAAAGAGTGTTTGAACAGCTAGACAGGAGCAGTATGTTGCATGAGTTTTCTAAAAGTATACGTTATTCAGGAGAACCTTTAAAATGCATTAAAAGCAGTTTGTTTTCTATTTTCAAGTTTGTTTTGATACTTTAATAAAAAAATAATATATATTTACTTACGTGTCATTTAATTCATTCTTAATTTCCAGGAGCAATTTCATTTGCTTACAACAATGTCAAGATATTAAAAGAAAACAAACACGTTTTATAGGCTTTCAAAAATAAGCATCTTACCAGGTGATACTGGTACTGCTCACTGATTGTCAATACATAAACAAAGCTTTGTTATTAAGAGGTTGATCATGGATTCCAGCTGAATTCTCATTCTCGGTCTAGACTTAGATTAAGGAATGGGAAGTTAGAACTTCTGAGTCCCTCCAAATCTTACAACCGACCAGCTGATAGCTATTTCAGCTTTCCAGTTACCTTAATACTTTTGCTTTGTGAAGTTTTAATATTTACAGATTGCTCTCTATGGTTACGTGTAAGACTAAAGAAGCACAGTACAATCAGGGCTTTGGTTTGTTTCTGTGTGTTTTTCTGTGTGCAGACGCGTGTGTGGAGAAGCACGAGGGAAGATGAACAAAATGTTCTATCCTGCCTTTCCAAAACTATCTGCACTCAGACAGAAGTCCCTGTGTTTTGATAGCTGGTGGTGTGGACAAAACTTTTGGCTTCAGTCCTTTGCAAGCAATCCTAGCTTGTACTACAGAGTTGAGATAGAAGGCCAGGAGCCCAAGGAACCAAGAAATCCACTGCACTATTACAAAATCTAGTTAAAAATATCAGTTGGAATGAAGATGTAAGCTACTACAAACCAGGAAACCCTTAATGCTTATTCGTATCGGTACATCTATTTAAAGATGTGCAGTCCCAATGTGTACATTCCCTCTCCCATGTGTATGCTCTTTCATGCATTCTCCTAAACCCATTACCAAATGTTATTTTGGAAAACTTGATTCACTTCCAATTTCATAAATCTTTATATCACCTACCTGCCTCATGTTAGAAAACCTTATCAACAAAATTAGACTTATGAATTCCTGAGCTGATATTTTACAGTCTTTTCTTTAAATGACCTCATTTGAAACCATCTAATTGCACAAGCATCTGATCACTGTGACGTACTGCTAATAGAATAATTAATACTCCTTGAACTAAATAATATGTATCTTCTCCTTTGGTCTTGTTTGAGACACAGAGTCTGTGTGTGTACTGGCCCATGCAGACCTTAATGTATGCTCATCTTTACCCTGTACACTAATAAGGAACATGTTCTACTTTTTTTCTAGCTCTTCCGTTGATATAAATGAATAAATACTAATACCAAAGGTAGGCAAAGCCAGTGATTCATGCTAGGTACTCTTTTAGCAACATCAAATGCTAACAAATTTAAACATAAAATAACTTTTCTACGTGGACCCATCAAGAATTTGAAATTACTTCTTAAGGAGGTGCCATTAAAGTCTCTGTCATTGTTGGTTTTACCAAAGAAACTGGATAAGGAAAATAAAACGCTACAGTTTTTAGTAACAAAAAGTTAAAAGCTAAATCTACTTCATCTTTAAAAAAGAAAAAAAGTCGAAATTCAAAGTGGCAATTGTATCTCACGGCCTTTTTACCTTTTTCATTTCTGTCCTTCAACCCATGTGGCAGCGCACTGGGCTACTATCAGTCTCATTGAGTCTGGCCGTAGCCATGTTTCTATGTTTGCCCAGTGCCCCCAACTGGAGACCCTGAGAATCACATGATGAAAATGTTCAAGAATGTTTATTTGCGTAGAAATACTTAGCAACGTTCTTCACTAGCTTATAACGGCAGCAATGCCAGATTTTTGCTTACCTAATAGACATCATTCCTTTTTAAAGTGTAGTTAAGATGAAGAGTGACAATATTAAAAAAAAATCTCATTACTCAAAGCAGACCCTATCGGACACTGAATCAGAACTGCTGACTTCAGTGATAAAAATAGTTCTTTACTAATTTTCAGTTCTGTCAGATATTCAGAGCCATTAAAAGAGAATATACCAGATTCTATTCTTGATGCAGCAGCAGGTCTGGCTGCATAGCTTTACTACTGCTGACAGTGATGTGTGAACCAAAAAAAAGCTAATGACTTTCAGATTCCAAGTTAAGCATATTCGATCTGACACTAAAAAAAAAAAAGGAATGATTAGACCTGTGAATAGATTAAATAGAAAATGGAAACAAAGTGGGAGTTGACGCTGGAATCCTTTTTCCCACTTTTGAGAATTTAGCAGTTTATATCTGCAGGCTGCAGTGTAATAATGAGTGCACCACTGTATCCACTTAGACTGTGGGCATGTGGGCTACACCACACAGCAAACAGTGTGGTGTAGCAATGCTTTTGTACAAGCTAGCAGGGAGAACCACCCAGTGATGAGAGCAAAAAACTCAGCACAGGCTTGTTGGTGGCACTGAGAGGATTGGACCTCCATGCAGCTGAAGGACCAGCTGCTCCTGCCATCTGAGGTAGCTCATTTACAGCCAGGTCGGGTATCATTCAGCTCCTCTGGTTAGAACACATCCCAAAGCTGCCTGCCTTCTTGACAAACGGCTCCGCAGATTCAGCTCAAAGGTCCTTCCACCCTGTTTTCTTCCTACGGCAGTGATCAGAAGCAGCCACTCAGGGAAGAACGAGAGTAGGGCAAGCATATGCGCCCTGGGTGCTTCCCCACAGTCCGACCATTCTCAGCTCAGCAGTGACGCAAGCTCAACATGATTCCTTCAGATAGTAACCTTCATCGGGTCTTTGTCTCAATTATTTACCTGCAATACCAGCACCCACAATATGTTTTGGTGACAAGTTTTATAGGCCTGTCACCACTCACAAGAAAGCTTCCTCTTGTTTGTTTTGACCCTGTTCCTTGCAGCTTCACCCGACAGACCCTCATTTTTGCACTGGAAGCGTTCATGCTTGTCCATGCTCTCCATGCCACTTGTGATTTTACACTCCACTGTGAAGAGTGAAAGAGTCTCAGCCTATTCAAGCACTTTTTCTTTTGATAGCAAATTTCACATCCTGTTACCCAGCTCTTCTGAGAAAGGCCTGTGTCTTTTCCAGGAGTTAAGATCAGGAGACCATATCTATAAACAGTATTCAAGACGTAGCCAAGCCATGTGGATCAATATGGTGGGATCTTGACGTTCACTATTCCTTTCCTCATAGTTCCAGGAATTTGGTTTACTTTTTTTTTTTTTTTAAATAACTGCCAAGAATCAAGCCTGGTGCAATGGAACTATCAACCATAACCCTCAAGTCTCCCTCCTGAGAAGTAGTGATAAAATCAAGCCCAACATTTCATCATTTCGCATATGACGGCAGAGTCAATTTTCCCTATGGGTATTTAACTTAGGAATTAGCAACACACAGGACTAGAACAGATCAGTTGGTTTTCATGAATATCCCAGAAATACCTTTTTTTTTTTTTTTTTTTTTTTGTAGTGGAAGAGCACACGTGAGCTTCATTGGGTGCTTTTATCCAAACAAACTGCAGTCAAAATTGTCCATCTATTGACAAATTTCTTGGTTAAGAGTTGGGATTGGGACAAAAGAAAATAGTCGGGGAGTAACCAAGTATACAACAGTCCCTCTGCTGACTGAGTGCAGCTACCTTTTGTTGGCTAAAACAGAGATCCTTTCTCTCCTGACTTGGATAAACACAGATCTCTGATAGTGGCATGGTGAGAACTTCCCCTCTTGCTTTTATCTCCTACAACCTTCAAAACTGAATCACACAGGACTTGCATCTTCCATGTTTGTAGCTAATTCCTGTGGTTTTACTATGCATTCTTGAAGCCCCACATCTGAGTTACGCATTACGGGATGAGAAACTCATTCCTCATTACTGAAGTGAAAGCTTTAGAAATATTACTTATTTCTGAAGTAAGAAGTTCAGAAACCAAAAGAAAATAAATTAAGATTCAATTCACTAGACTGTTAATGTTTCATGTTTAGAAACAAATGTTCTGGGAATCTGGGGCTTGTTTGTTTGCTGGGGAAGGGGAGGGCTCTATTAAAAAGGAGGTTTGAATGTCTGGGTTTGGTCACATCACATTCCTTTGCTGACAGCAAAACTATCCATGGACCAAGGAAAGGGTGGCTGTAGAAACTAGCGCTTACAAGCACTAATTCTGAAGGGTTTCCCACACTACATTCAAAGAAAAAACTCCTCAGAATGAATAGCAATAGAAAGGACAAATTAATCTCAAAAATTACCTGCCTTTCAAATAATACCATGTCCCTCTGCATTTAACTAAATGCAGCAAAAAGCTCTTTGTTACTCCTATCTGAATTTACTCAAAACACTTTTGACTCTTCCATCCTTTTGTGTACTTACCCCCCCTCTCCCACCTTTTTTAGAAGTTATTACTCAAATGTACAGAATGTGCCAAAGCTGGTTTATAGAAACAACTCAATAGTTCCCCTAAAGAGAAGAGAAACTATTCTACAGGAAGCTAAAGCAAATACTAAATTGCACAAAAACGTATTCAAAAGCAGGAAATGCCACTGTTGAGAGTGCAAGCAGAAGGTCAGCTCTGCTATCTTACACATGAATGATGGAATATCTTCTAATTGTGTGACCCAGTATTTCCAAGTAAGATAACATACCTCTTACTTCCTTCTCTGTGTGCACTAGCTTGCACAGTTCCGTATGTAACATGGACAGAATCTTTCAAGAACATGTCTACAGAAAACACTAAACAAACAGACTTAAGATTCTTACTGCCAAGCAAATAGATTCACAGATAATCTCATCTAGGAGCTATTTACTGAAGAAATCTGCAGTTACAAATTCAAATGAACAGATAACCACACATCTAAGTCTCCAAAATATTTGCAGGGGACTACAATACACCTTAAGTGTGTGCAGCACAAAAGCATAGCATAATTGATAATTACACTGTAAATAAATGTCTAAATTACAAAAGGTGTTGCGCCTTTGGGAAAGTGAGTGCTTTGGCTGGTAATGCTTTCAGTCAGTGTGAGAGCCAACGTCTTTCAAAAAAGACATGCTCAAATCCTCTTCAGCACAGGCAAGAATTCTGTACAAACGTTTGGAACAGGGAATAATAAACACACTTGGGCCAGAAAAGGTCACTGAGGCAGAAGCCACGGGTTAGAGTAAAGAAAAAGGTAATAACAAACCAAGCAAGGGAAGTTTGGAAGAGCTTTCCAAAGAAGCACTTCTAGCTCCTCTGGTTCTCCTGGACACTGGGACAACAGCAGCAAAAGCAATCTTAGCAAAAGTTAAGCAGATGACTACTTACAGCAGCATTTGTAAAGAGACAGAAAACTACTGCCGAGCAGTGTCAGCTGTTAACCTCCAGTTTCTCTGTATAGAGATCCTCACGTGCAGGCAGCCAGCCAGCCAAACTCCCACCCTGAGATAAGAACGGCTGCTCCTTTTCCTGTGCCACTAAACCCTGGACTCTGAGAGCAGCCGGCACCCACTCCCAGGTGCCTGAGGGCAGGAGATGTGCACTGCCAATGAGTATTAGGCCTCACAAAGGCAACTTGGAGGAAGAACTAGATAAAGGGACAAGTTTTATGAAACAAAAGGACCCAGGAGAGAACAGGAACAATCCTATGTTTGACTAAGGCCTCAGTATATCTAGGGCCGTATCTGGGCAGCAGGAGGTCCTGTGCAATGAAAAAAGGGTATGAGAAATCTGCATAATTGTAAAAGAAATGATAAGGGCCTAATGCAGGGGGAGAGATCTGATTCAATTCCTTCCTTGGTTTCTCATCTTTCTCTCCCCTCAAAGCCCGAAACTCCAGACTAATGACTATGGCACATATGACACATATTTAAATTCCAGAGAAATAATACTTTCCATGCACTGAGATGTGTACACCAGAGGAGGAAGACATGGAACCTGTCAGAGCGCCATTTTCCAACTCTTCCCAAAAACACATCGCAACCATTTAAAGAAACTTGGAGCAGCTCTCCTCTCATCCCCAGCCAGATACTTTTACATTTAATTGTCTTTCAATTTTGATCGCTTGTACAACCAGCCCTACCAGCATTCATGGTTATTGGAACATTTATTTAGTGACCATTTTCTGAAGTACAGAGAAAACACTGCTAGCTCAGAAACTGCAAGGCGATTATTACACACTGGAAACTGGATTCTAAAAGCTGACCTGTCACAAGCACAAATATAGAAGTAGTTAGATTCCTTCATAACTGACCCCTTCCCTCCGTATGTTCAGAGACATACACCATAGGTTCTTTTTCCCAGACCTCAGTTCTGTTATTCACAGGCATACACACATATAGTCAGTGTCCTAGCTGTTGAGAGGATATCCAGTTATGTCTGGCATTTCAGGCTGTTCCATAAGTAGGAAAGCATTAGTGTACTACTTCTTTGCGTGTGAATGAAAGAGAGATATTAATGTCCCAAGGTCTGGAGAAAATATCCTACCAAAAAAAAACCCTGCTATCTTCATGAAGAACCCTGCGGTTCTAAAGAGAATGTACTGTGGCCCCAGCCCAGCCTCTGCCAACTGCAATCTGTACAGCCATCATGGAAGAAACATTTGAGAGTGAGCCTTCTAAATACATACACAGCTGCCATATGTGTGCACTCTCAGCATGAACGCCACGTCAGATCCTGACAGATAGCAAGGCAGAGTCCTGCTCAGGGCACATCGCAAGAGCTATGGGTCTGCACAACCACGGACGGTGGAACCTTATATCTGTGCATGCCTAGGTGAACAGAAGTGAAGGCTTAGGCAGCAGAGAGCTGAAATTGTGATGACTTCAGTGGTACTTCAATGCTTCTGGGGGTCTAATTTCAAGTAACTAAAATTCAAGAACTAAAAAGTATTTCTAAATATGGACAACCATATGCATTAGTGAGGGAACAGAAGGTAATGCTCGGTCTCCTTTAAAATGAATTCTGTGTAAGACATTCAGTTAGTGTTTTTAGGTCACCCTAGTAACACAACCGACATTACCATAGTAGCATCTTACATGGAAAGACAGATCACTCCAACCTCAGGAAAAGGTAATTCTACTTCTCTGACTCATGGTAATAAATCCACACTTTTGGAGTGAAATAGGCAGGCACCTCGAGCTCCCAATGATCTTCAGTTAGTTAAATATTGAATATGTGTAAATTTGAAAAAACACAGTAAGTGTCATGCTTAAATTTATAGCCTCCCAAAGGACAGCATGTTCTGAGCAATTAGCACAAAATTACTGCCAGAGATGTGGTATATTAGAATAAATAACACTTAAAAAGATACAGATGTTAAATGTGTATGTGCCTCTGAAAGTCATGGTAAACATTTAAAAATAGACTCTGTGATTATTGGTGTGTTTAGATTTTATAAGATCTAGGACTGGCAGAGGACTCTGTGGTTCTTGTTCTGTGCCATACAATGCATGTGATCTGGATTAAATTTTAGAGGGAGGTCTCTTTTTGTCCCTTCCAGACTTTTACTTAGTAAGAGTGCAAGCCAGATTTAGAAGCAGAGTAGGCAAATATCCATCTCCAAAACACCTATGGGTCAAAGTTAAAGTGACTAAATAGTGGCACAAGCAATATAATCTTGGTGTCCAAAAGAAACATTGACTTCAGTGATTATTCTTCAGAAAGTGTAAGATGAGAATCAGCTTACAGGTAATATAAACTGTTCACAGAGAGGTGCTGGACAAAGTGACCTGTGCAACTTTATATGCACTGGCTTGTAAAAAGGAAGATAGCACTATCTGCCTTATGGCAGAAAGCCACAAGCTCTCAATAATATTCATCTACCCACCTCAACAGGTAAGCTACAGTTTTAAACTGAAAAACAAATATTCTCCCGTACCTACCGTGTCACAGAAGCTCTTCTGTCAGAAAAAGTTGAAAGCCAAGAGGGATATAACGTATTTCCCTTTCATTTTTTCTTTCTGGATTAACAGCGTGAAAGTATTGCAGTAAAGGGTAAGAGAAATTTGGAAACTACAGTTCTCCAACTCTTGCTCTTTTTCAGTTCTAGCCTTATTCTAACTCCTACCCTGTCCCCCCCCCTACCCTTGGCCCTTCCCATGCCCCCTCAAAGCACTAAACCCCTAGGCACAGCTCTCAATGGAATCTCTTTCCTGTGGATCCCAAGACTCCCAGCACAACCCAGAGCATTTCCAGCTCCTTCAAACCTCAACCACACTCGCCAGTACAGCTGCACGCACTGTGTGCTCCGTAGCTTCTCCATAGCAGGGAGGCCGAGCACATCACTAATGGCAATTACTCCCAAGCACCTAATCCCCAGCCCGTGATGACATGAGTAACTTACAGGAGAGTTTAAGATTTACCAGTTCTCCCCAGATGTACAGATCACCTTCCCACACTTCTTCCTCTTAAGCGTCTCCATTGCATTTGTTTTGCATGCTTGTTGAGCACTGAATTAGCTCAACTTACTGCATTTTATCACATATTCTTCTTTTAGGAATAATCTGCACAAATCAGAAACTTACGCCATGATTTAAGTCCTCGTTAAACTTGGCTTAATATGTATTGTAATAAGCAGTGCTTAGCAACCACAAATGAATCTGTAGCTTTCTTTTACCACCACACAGTGTACAAATACAAAATCATGGCAATTTTCTGAAGCACTAAAATCCCATCCTGAAAAGCCAGGCAGGATACAAAGGGGCGTTTCAGTTCCTGATTTATGAGTGGGGATGAGGGAGATTTTTTTTTTTAACTGCTTTTTTGGGATTTGATCACATTTTTAAACAGATGGGAAGTCAGTCCAACCCATGACACTTTCTGGGAGATCTACAGTATTCCTATTCATGTATTGCTGTTAGGTGGACCGTTTCATTACTAAGAGTGAAAATTCTTTTCTTTTAAATAGAAAACAAAATCTATTAATGAAAAAAGGCATAAGCAAAAGTTTGTTCCAACCTCTCTGTACTAAAATAAGCTGCTCTCTTTCACAATACCAGTTTTAATTTTCAGTACATCCTGATCACGGCGTAACCATGTTCAGCTGGGTGTAGATGAACAAATCCCCATAATGCAGGGCCTCACAAGGAGCAAGCAGCACTTGGAGCTTGAGGTCAGTTTCTTGAGCCCTGGAACCAACCAAACACCTCCTATTACCTCATCCTTCATCACTTTGCTAAGAAACAAATAAAGGCAAAGTTGTGCCCTTCAGCCTTTCAGTCAGTTTTGGACCAGAATTTAACCTGGATATCCAGCTTTTTGTTTCGCCTTACATAAGTAGGTATAATTTTCTTGCTAAAAGATATCAGAAAATTCTTTCTGCCTGTAAACTTTTAGAAGGTCACGTAGACAACTAGCAAGCTAAAATCATAGATTGAAAGTGAGAAATCCATTCAAGAAATATGGATTAATTTTTCATAAAATACTCAGAGGTACACATTCATTCATAAAGAAAGGTAAGAGATTCTCTTTGGCTCTACTGTCAAAATTCTCCATGCATTTAATAGAGCAAAACACAGAACATTACCAGAGTAAAAATAAAGCAAATGATTTATAAACATCCATTTCAAGGGCATACCAGCAATACTTATTAGATGGAACGATTCAAGAAATTGTAGTTTGGTGCAGGAGTTTACATGCTCCCGTCCTGAGCTGGCAAAGAAGGGAAATTGTGCCAAAAAGCTATGTGATTATTTAACACAGAGGAAAATATAATCTTCTGCTCTTTAATTAGAAATAGAGACAACTGCCAGTGCCACCTGAAGACAAAATATGATAGGAAAACAGAAAAAGAGAGAAATATGATTTGGGGGATCCCTCAGATATTGCCATTCCCAGAAATTCAGAGAGAGCATTTCCCCCACTTACTCACATTTCTGATAAACCATAGATAAGTACATGCGGTCTGTGGAAGAAGGCAGTTTCTTGCATCTCTTTTGAGTTTTCTAAGAAAAACTGTCACCGTCCCTAGGGATGAAGATAATGAAAGTAAATATTAGGACCCTGGACAAAAAGAAGGGAAGAACATAATCAGATATTTTTAGAGGCAACATGAACAACCAAGATTTCACCTCTTAATAGCAGAGATTTTAGCATGAATGAAACCAATGGCTGATCGCAGCAGGTATAACAAAAGGCAGAATTCAATTCATGCAATCTAAACTTCTGCTAGTCCTCTAATGAGTGGTTCAGTTCTTGCATGTAATTTGATTGCTCAGAAGTAGAAAGGTCCAGCTCATACTGAGACCTCTTAATTCACATCTGTGCAGAGTACTTTCAACAAGAACCACGAGTGTGCTGTGAGTAGCCCAACAACAAATCACAAAACCGTGGGGTATTTCACGTCTTCTAGTACAGATAGTAAGAAACAGGAGCCCAAATGCAAGGTTTCTATTCACCGTCTCCTTCGATGAAATGTGGTATTTCCAGAATGTGTTTCTCAATCAGGCTGTCCCCAGAGCAGCTCTGCTGAGCAGCCCAAAGGCGGTAAGCAGCGATTTGCTGGCTAGTAGTAAGCAGCACCAAGCAGAAGTGAAACAAGCTTTCGGATGCACTTTACTCACCACCGCTCCACTCCTTCTCCCCACTGACTGACGCAAGGACAGTGTGTTGGCATTGCCTGCCCCAGTGGACAGAGTCTTTCCCTCCCAACAAGCACAGTTCTTTTCAACATGGCATCTTTTGCTTCTTACCTTCACTCAGTGGTGTGTCAGCAAATGTACTGTTACTGGTGCCAAAACGATGCAATTGCTACACATGGTTTGTGCAAGATTCGTACATATTTCTTGCATTAGACTATAAATCTATCTTGCATCATCTTGATGTGATTCTTATTAATTTGAAACAGGACTGCATGTAAGCAAACTGTTCCAAGTTGGGCTCTTTAATGACCAGCCAGCATCCAGCAGTCACCGAAGCCAGTCACACCACAGCTGCTGGGATTTGTACCGGGATGATGGATGATTTCTCTTAGGACAGCAGGGGGTTTATGGATGGCACTGTCAGAGCCAGCTCATTGCATCCCGACATGCTCCCAATAGCCATAAACCCAACCGAGCAGCCTGGAGAGCGGTTTGCACACGTTCCATTTTTACCCAGCAATAAAAGCCTGGTTTCCTCGGCCCGAGCCCCAAGGCCTGCAGCGGGGCTCCCCGCGATGGCCGCAGGCAGGCCTTTCCTTCTCCTCCAGAGGCACGCGCCCCGCTCCCCGCCGGCTCCTTCAGCCTTCTCGAGAACTCGACTGAAAGCCTTTCACTTTCCGCGCGCGGGCGGGCTCGTGCCGCCAGGGGACGCTGTGGCTCCGGCTGCGCGGCCGCCGCGCGCCCCTGGCCGAGCCCCTCCGCCTCCGCGGCTGAAGGGCGGGACACCGCGCGCAGCGGCCGTTAGTGGCTGTGGTATTTACGGCGCCGGCGGGCGCGCACGAGGAGAACGCAGTCTCGCAGCCGCTCTGTCTCTCTCATGGGCTCCAGCTCTGCCCAACTGAGGCGGCCGTGCCCCCCTGCGGCCGGGCGTGAGGCCCGTGCACAAACCCTGCCCCGCGCGCCCCGGCGGGGACGCGGAGCGTACATGCGAGTCAGCGTGGCTTGTCGTGTAACTTCCAGGCACTTCGGATTTATGCAGCGTTATGGTATGTGACAGGGACTTCCCCTTATTTCGGCAAGCTGAGATCCTGTAAATGAAAATTCTGAACCCGCTGGTTATCTGGATGGAGAGTCCCTGAAGGCAATTTATAGATTGTATTTCATGAGTAACAAAATATGGTCACTGGGATTTTCTGATGGCTTCCAGGTATAGCCCAGCAGCCCGCCCTCGTGAAAGCAGGATGCATAGATAACAGCTACGGGCCCCAGAGTGCACGGGGTTTGTGCCTTCAGCCTCTGCTGCTGCACAAGTAATAAATATACCCATGGTCACTTGTAGGATCACAGGATGGCTTTGGTTGGAAGGGACTTTAAAGCCCACTCAGTCCCAACCCCAGCCATGGGCAGGGCTGCCCCCCCAGCTCAGCTGTCCAGGGCCCCCTCCAACCTGGCCTTGAGTGCCTGCAGGGATGGGGCACCACAGCTTCTCCGGGCAGCTGTGCCAGGGCCTCACTGCCCTCTCGTTGTGCAGTACTGAGCATTTCAAATCATAGCTGGGTATTGGTATATGCTAACCCTGAATGAAAGGAATGTGAATGCTGAATTAATTACTGGAGAAATCTGAACCGACATCTTCAGTGCATGCTCACGGTGCACATGCAGAAGCACTGACTCAAGTCCTCAAGCCATTTTAGCAAGCACTGACTTATGGCACAAGAGGATTGCAGCACATCACTCTTGCCTAAGTCATATAATGGTGAAAATGCTGCACCATCATGTGGTTTCCCTACCAGCACTGTTCTAATATAGTCCTGGGTGACAATCGGCTCTGCTTCTCGGAAGGAATAGCTATCTCGTGGCCTGCCAATTCATCAGGTTTGCTTCTCATAACACATTATTTTACTTATTTTGCATGGCACTGTGCTGCGCATGCATGCTGGTAGGTTTATACATGCACACAGCAAACAGTTTAAGTAGTTTATAACGATTTATAAAGTAAGCAGCTCAGGAGAGAGTATGTGTAACAAATCACACCAGCTGTCTGCAGCCACTTTGGTTAGAAAGATTGGGAGGCAGCTTCAGGAACAGTTTGATCACTGATTGTAGACAATTTACTCTGCTAATTCTGCTATAGAACTGTAACTTCCTGCAACCTCTTTTAAAAAATATGGACATAAACTTGTTAACACAATCAGTAAGCACTTTTGGAAGGTGTTAGGCTCAATTCATTCTCTCTCAACTGGAAGCAGAACGTACTTTACATCAAGTGCGATTTCTCTTTTAAACTTCTCAACAGTTTTAGTATTTTACTTCTGGCGAGATGAACCTCACCTGAGGAAACTGTTAATGCCTTCCAGTTCTCAGAGGAGTCCTGTGGAGCACATTCCTGAATGTCACAGATGCATTCCTTGCCTGTAAGTCTTACCTCATTGGCTGGGAACCACTGTTCTGTACATCAGATGCCATGTAAGACATTATTTTTCCACTACTGTACATTATTCAGCTCCTTCTGAAATTAAAAACAACACAAAGAAGCTACAAGTAGCGCTCAGTTCGAAGTGACTTTATTCCACTGGTGATGGCAAGCCTTACTTCAGAGTGAATTAATGCATGGGTGGACTGCCAGTTCTTCATGATTCACAGGATTCGGAAGCATTGGGTAATATCACAGTCACACTACTGCAAAGGCTAATTTAGGGTTTTTAAATACTGAAAACAGCAATCATGAAGAGCAGTATCCTACTGGGTATCAACAAGTAATGCCTTAGCATGTATCAAGATAGAGGTGAAAACAGTTTATAGCATATACGCTGCCTTCTCTTGAAAGCACATATTTATTTAAAAATAGACGTTTATGTCACCCAATGCTTTACAAAATACTTATGAAGATACTACAAAAATACATCCATATACAAAATAAAAAAGCGATTATTCTAATTGCAGAGAAACTTTAAAATCAGTCAGATTCTTACAAAGTTCTCTCTACTTTGTTTATTCCCAAAAGAGAATGGAGAGGGAGGCAAACCTTTCCAGATTATTACATCTGACTCAATAACATTCCAGAGAAATTATGACCATTAGAGCATAATTCTGGGTAACTGGCAAGTCTTCCTCATCTGCTTGAAAGTAGTCAATTTGGACATTAATAGGCAAATGCTTTCTAAGAGTTCAGCTATTACTAAAGCACAGTAACAAGGCAGCAAAGATGTGCAGGCAGATATCAAATGGCAGACTATCTGTCCCATTTATGTATACAAATATTGGATACCAAACGAGGCCAGAGCTGGTCTGTGACACACGGTGTTTGGTGGTAGGCACAACCTACTGATTCAAGGCATTCTTCTGCCACCAGTCTCTCTTGTCTCACTGGCATAGCAAGTTCTCCCCCTTCTACTGTGTCATTCTTGCTTTTTGTCAAGTTGTTCTGTAAAAAGAATCAGACAACCAATGCTCAAAAAAGGCTCCCTCTTCACTCAAGCTTATTTTTCAACCAGTTGCACTGCTTATTACAAAACCTAGAAACACTGTGTTGGCATCATTGGAAAGATAGCAATATGGGAGGAGGAGCAGCTAGGGTTGGATAGATATGGCTTGCTTCGGTTGGTATATTCACCCAGAAAATGGTATGCATACCTACTCTCTCAAGCAGGCATTTGCTTTTGGTGTCTTTTCTCATTACAGCTATGCATCCTGAAAATATATTTACGTAGGGCTAATCTAGCATGAAATTTCGAGCATCATCTGATTTCAGGGACAAGCAATGCTCATCTTTATCCCTGAGTATCTGTATCATCTGCCATTTCCCTTCCCCATACTGAGCAGGAGCTGAATTTCTGGGTTGAAATTCTAGCAGAAAGGCAGTTGAGGATGGCAAGCCCCACTGACTTAGAGGAGAGGGTTTCATTCCAGCACTTCTCCCAGATTTAAAATCAATACTTCTTACTCTCTGACTCCATTGTTAATAAAAGGCAAATAAGCATCATGCAATTTCTTACCTTAAAACATTTCAAAGGAACCAAGGCATTTGAGCGTGAACTGAAGTAGGATAAGCTGGTATATGTATCCCCTTCTATAACTACTGGTAACCAATGGCAAAGGAGTAGCTGTATCTTAAACTGTGGCTGATGAATTTACCAGAGCCAATTTATCATTGCCCTTAGTCAGCTGGAATGTACCTGCATGAACATCCCAATGAAAATCAGCTTGTAAATGAGATAAGCATCACCTGCAGTCACTTTGAAAACTCTTTTGTATCATCAGGATGGCATAAATGTGTTTGCTCGGTACTGGGAAAGAAACAGGTGTGATGTTTTATTATTTTAGTTGAGTTGTTGCGACTACACTTTTGAAATCAGTAAGACAGTTAATCCAAGTGCTTGGCAATGTAGGCAACCGTTCAAAATTTCCCATACGACGTGTAGAAAACCTAGTCTGTGCAATGCAATTTCTGAACATCAACATGGATCCATGTGCGTGAGGCTCTTTTGCTCTCTCTGGAAGTATTAGCACACAACTAAGTGAAAGTATTTAAATTTACCAACTACAATACTGTGACAGTAACACAAATCTTGTTTTGTAATCCAGGAAGATCCACTTTCATGCCAAATACGCATGAATGGAAAACACTTCATACAATTCCCTGATAGGACTGAAGATTAAAGAGAAATCTGTTCCATTAAACTCAAGAGAATAACCTAGGAGCCCTAACCCTTGGTTGCTAATGGAATGACATCAGAAAGCAGCCATCAACAGCATCCTGCCAATTTCCTAGACACCAGGGAGTTTTGCTAAAAGTTGCATTAAATGATCTGTCATCAACCTAATATTAATCTCTCAGTATTTTATTAGTCACTCTTAAACTGGGCCTTCTGGAGGGCATGAGTTATTGGCAATGGGAGGCGGTAATTACGAAGTGAGGTATGGCGAAGAAAACATGACAAGTCAGCTAAAACAGTGTTTGGAGACCATTTAATATTGTGTTGGCAAGCATGACTTGCTATAAAAACATTTTAGAGAGTCCAGATAGATGCAGGAACCTAGCTGCTATACAACAAAAATGAACCCTGAAGCAGAAAATTTTATTTCTCATTTCTCACATTAAGGCATAACCTTTCAGACTACAAAGCAGTAGATTCTGGCTATGTAGAGCACCATGTAAATGTGCCAAGTTTCTTGAACATGCTGCAGGACTGGACACATTTTTTAAACATGTTGTAATCACTGTACATAAGATGCCACGGACCATGGTCTGCCCTCCGTGTGCCATGTGGCTGAACTCCTGCTGAACTCAATGCTGAATGGGTTCCAAGCTAGTGCAGAGCTAAGGTGAGGAAATATGTACTTTCCGTGTGCACCGACACAATTCTTCTGTAGTTAAGAAAATGTCACTGAAGTTAAAAGGAAATTACACTGAATTATTGCAACTCAGATACCCCAACCTGAGCCAAATACAAGTAGGTGCTGTGCACTGTGAGGGGACAATAAGGAAAACTAAAAGTAATGTGCGCAGGCATGAAGTGTCACAAGGTAGGGCTTACATAGAACCATTGCAGGCCGCATGATACAGGCTGATGTTCCCACAGCCGTCATATTGCATGACAAAGTATACGTAATAGCAGAGGAGTTTTAATCAAGTGTATCAGGGCATGGAAAGACCAGAAAAGTACTGGAACATTTCCCTGAATTGACTATTCATTGTAAGAAATGCCTCTGCCCTGAAGGGCTACATGGTTAGTAGGTAAAGCAGATGGTGCTGGAGAGATGTACATGTTACGTGATAACAGCCACGTAACTCACGGTGTATGATAGAGACCAATGAAAAATATTCGTTCATTAAATAGCATGTGAAAAATGTAAGAACTGATGGAAAAAAGTTACTATTATTATTAGGAAAATTGGAATGTTAATTGGAGGTGGAGTTGGGATTATTCAGCCTGGAGAAGCAAAGACCTCAGGGAGACCTTATAGCAACCTTCCAGTAGCTAAAGCGGGCTTCCAGGAAAGCTGGGAAGGAGGGAAGCTTTTAGTGTAGTGATTGAACAAAAAGTAATATTTTTACACTAAAAGACAGAAAATTAGGATTAGATATTAGGAGGAATTTCTTTACTCAGAGTGGTGAGGCGCTGGCACAGCTGCCCAGAGAAGCTGTGGTGCCCCATCCCTGCAGGTGCACAAGGCCAGGTTGGATGGGGCCCTGGGCAGCCTGAGCTGGGGGGGGCAGCCCTGCCCATGGCTGGGATTAGGGATGGGCGGGCTTTGAGGACCCTTCCAACACAGACTGTTCTGTGATTCTATGAAGAACAGACAGAGAGATTCTGCATATTTACTTGGGATAGATTATTGAAGCCCTACTGTTCAGGTATTAAACAAGTATGCAGATTGTGTAATGGGATTTTTATCAAAAAATCATTCAGCAGTTTGATATCCTTGTGTTGTCATTTATAATAATATATTCTTCCAGCTTGTGAGAGCAAATCAAGAAAATGAGACAGATAAAAGTCTCTCCATAGAATCTGATGTCATATACTGTACTAAAAGTGAAATTGAAAATGAAAACACATTATACATATTTTCTTTTAACATGTATAGCTGATGTTTAAAGAGTAAAACAATTTCATTTTTCTTAACCATTATGAAAGTTACAACTTGAAATAAAAGCAATTACCTATTTTTAGATAATTGTGTATTGTTTCCTGAATTTTATAGATAATGACCATTTCTAGTTGGAAAGAAAATATATGGAAAGGAACAGTGATGCAAAACCAGTTAGTGAAATACTATAGAAAGAGTTTTTCATATAAATTAAGTAGGATATCACAATATAGGGGACTGATATAAAATTTGGTAATCTAACAATTCATGGGGAAAGTGTTTTGATCACACAGTTTCTTAACAGAGTAGTAAAAAATACAGGTGTATTCACACTTGAGTGTCATTTAGAACAGCCAATGAACAGCTGGAGTTGTCACATAGCTTCATGTCAACAACTCTCAGTCACCTGTACCTCTGTTCATACTTACACAGCTGCAAGCTGCTCTGCCTGGGCTGACCTCACTGACTCTTCAAGATTCCCTGTGTTACCTGAAACTCCAGACTGGAGAATTGTGGAACAACCAACAGGACAATGGCCCAAACCAAGGCAGGCTCTCTCAGTATTTTGTTAGCCTTCAGAACTGGGCTTTTGTTCTTATAGAAAGAATATACAAGTAATTTCTTCACCTCACCTGTTTGATCAAAAGGGCTCTTTCAAATTCTACAGCTCTTGGATGTTAATCAAGCCCTTATACACAGCTCATGGATCATGTTCTTCTAGAAAGGCATGAGCACGTATCTTCTTAATGCACTGGCAGAAAAGGTCCTGAGTCCATACTGGAACTTAGAAAACAAATGGGATGATCAGAATTTACAAGGGAAATTTCTAACCCTGTGTACTATTGTCATTTACAGTAAAAAAAAAATAATAAATTCATCTCTAGAGATTATTTACCTCACAACCCTATAGTGCACTTGGAAATTACTGTGCCTTAAAACAGCTCTGATAAGCAAAGATGAAACTCAAATAGCTAAAAGGGAACTAGCAGCTCTCTTGCTTAGTATCAAATCCTGTTTTAAAACTTTCTGCCCTTAAAGACATCCTGTTTATATATTTAATCAATGAACTGCATGTGAGAGAAACAAAAATTTCCTGCAATCTTCTGTCAAATGCGTATTCCTAAAGCTGGAGTAAACTCAGCTTTTAAACAACTAAACAGTTGGGGAAATTTCCCACATTCCTCTTTTATTTGTTTCTGCTTTTCTGTGAAGGGTTTTCTGATTGTTCTAGAACTGCTCAGTAGAAACACTGAGGAAAAGAAAAATTCCCTCTCTTTTCTGCTCTTTTCCTACATTAATCAGTTCTTTACTTTGACAAGAGATGCTGCTTCTGCTGAAAAAATGTAACACCTGTGTTAGCTCTCCTGACTAAATGAGCTGCTAGGTAATGAGGTGAGATACAGGAACCTCGGGGATTGCTTGTGTTTGTTTGTTCTGTTTATTTTTATTTATTTTTTTTACTGAAGATCTTACTTTTTAAGAACAACTTCAGATCTTTTCTAAAGAAAATAAGTACGTGGAACGGGAGGAAATATTTTAGATCACCAGAATACTCCGTTGGCCTCACATCAAGCAGTCAGGTTTCATCCTAAAACAGGTTGCATGTGTACCTGTTTACCTGTGGCATTGCTCATACACTGTTTCTGTTAGAAAGCTATTCCTGAACCTCCTTCTTACAAGCTGAAACTTCTGAACATACGTAGCTCAAAAACAGTACAAATTATCCTATTTAGTTTTCTACAAACCCTATCACTTACCTACAATACTTCTTTCCCTGCCATCTTCTTTATTTTGTGATAATTACACAGGCAACAATCCTGCTGTTTCTCAGTCTTTATTTGCCTAACAACCTGAAACAAATTTTTTAAAAAGTCATTATCTTATTTTTTTTCCTAGCAGCCCTTCTATGTACTTGTATTAGTTTTGATTCATCTTTCTTTATCGTGATGTAGCAGAAATACATGAAGAATTCCCAGTGGGGTTTCATCAGGCTCTTGCATGGTTATATGGAAGTTTCTCTCTTAAAGAATACAAATACACGTGTAAAGAAATAGCCCCATTACAACACATGTAAGTTGCCATTTAACTTCTTTTTTGCCCCACTAGACACATCTATCCAGAACTGAGTCTTGAGACGAACAATCTATAGCAGACTTAACTGGACAGTACCTAGCTGAGTATAAAAAGCTATAGTGGCGATCTATAGCACTTACCAAATGTGTACAAAACTCTTCTAATGCAGATTTAAAACAAAAACACCTATTAAGGGTATCATTTTCTATTTGGCTACATGTAGAAGCTGCTTAAGGATAAGAAAAGATGTGAAATTGAAGCATAGTAGTCATTCTGTACCAACTCTCCAGATGAACTTTTTCATTCTGTATCAAGAGAGCCATTTGTGGTTTAGCTAATCCACTTCTAAAGAGAACTGTAATGATACCCTTAGAGCAGAATGAACACATGGCTAGTAGAGAACGGAGTATTTGCAAAAGCTGTGCCAGCTATTTCCAGACTAGGCAAGCCCTGCCTTTTGATGTCATAGTTTAAAATTCTACTAAATTCTTATGGATTTTTTCCACATCAACTAACTAGGGGAAAAAAAAAAACAAACCCAAAAAACTGAATAAGTAGCACAAAAGAAGAATGCAGTTTCAGGGATGATTGCTACAATGGTTTCCTTATTAACAACTACCCACTTTAAGTTAGTCTTTAACTGTTCTTTAGTTAAATATTACCTGAGTTGCTAAACTTAGTGCCTCATGTCCTCTGGGGCAGCTGTAGGACTGTTCCTACTTCCAGTGAAGTCAGTGTAGAACCCACGTATATGCAATTAACTAATCCAAATTCTTTCACTTCTCTGCAGATGGGTGCCCACACCAGATGATGTGTGTAAATGTAAAATGTTTCGCCAGTGACCACTTGACAGCAACCGAAGGTTTACTAACAGACAACTCCTAGCCTTCCTGTTAAGAGAGTGTCATTAGTCTCTGTAACAGTAAGTAAACCCACTGCTTCTCCTGCTTATCAGACATGCTTCCTTCCTGTGACATGAATTATATCACCACACTGATGGGAAGAAGAGTAAAGGGATTTTTTTTTTAATGGTTGTTTTATCTATCACTTTCACTGAAGCAGAAATTCTAGACTGATTCACAAATGGAAACCCCAAACACCATGCAGCAAAGCGTTCATCTATGGACAGGAAATAGTATGGGTTTTATAGGCTAGAGTCAAGGTTATGTCACTTCTAAGTATACTTTAAAAGTCTGCACAGACACCTTCCTCAATATTCAGCTGACAAAGCTAGCCACACATAATATACTTTAATCATATATAGGTTGTGCCAGCAAAGTTCAATTTATATACAATCCTATAGATCAGACTTGCTACTATAATACTTACAACATTTAGCAGTGTTGTCACCAAACCACTTAAGAACAGAAGGAAAGTAAGGGAAGGAAGGGGAATAAAAAGTAGCATCTCAAATTACATAACAGGAGAATACATGGGCTACTGCAAATAGCTGCAAACGTAGGGGAGACCAGCAGCTATTATAGAAGGAACAAGCAGACAATGCAGAAAGAACAGAAAGATGTGGTGGCTGTAGAATAGGCTGTTTTAATTGTGTTCTTAAAAAAGGGTGTGCTTTTTGTAGGGCTTGGCATAACTACATGAATATGACTGTAAACATTCACAGACATTAATACAAAACATCAGTGAGCAGGAGCAGGACTTTTTCTCTAATTAACTCTCTTCAGGTATAATATTTGATCTCTGTTACACTGTAGACATTTTGAGAAGCTTGATTTTGTCTTTCTGTTGATTTTTTTTTTTTTATCTTTGAAAGCTAAAATTATCTTTTAAAAATATGATCAATTTAAATTAGACCCAACATTATCTGAAAGAAATGAATGGACAAATAGCCACATCTGCTACTGAAATGAATATTTGTATCTTTGGATAAGTTTGAACCAAGCATTTTGATTTTTCATTAGACTCAAAGAAAAGAGGAAATCCATGCTAACCAAATGTAGATGAACTGTAACCTTCATTGTGAACGTAAAAGGGAAAATCCCAAACTTACTTGGCAACCTGCACGTATAATTTGTGTGAACAAACAAGACTGCAGTTCGTAGTACTCCTCACGTGAATCACCATCTGAACATAGAAAAGATCTTCACTATGTACCTTCATCAGAATAAAATGTAGGTGTAATGTAGACCACATCCATAGGGTATAGCTTTTTACAGCTAGAATACGTCAAGCACTTTTTTAGCCATTTATAGGTATGAAACATTTTTTTTTCTGATGGCTTAATACCCTGCTGCAAAAGGAGAGGTCTGAATCTGATGAAGAACTTTCTGTTGCTTCCTTAACAAATGGGTCTTTTCCTTTCTGTTCTCCTTTCTGGTTCCCTGTTCACATTACAATTATCCCAGGCTCCAGAACGTACTTTCAGTTTTAAAACTCTCTGTAAATCAATATCCTTATGAAGAGCTTCTGCAAATAGTGTGATCAACCTGGATGATCAACATGTAATTTTGTTAGTGAGACGTAAGCCAGTGCTTTAATGTTGTTCCTTTCAATACATGATTCAGCAATGACATTAATTCTGCAAATATATCAGTAGGTTGGATTTATTTAACTTGGGTCACTCATTTTGCTCACTTCTTTTGCTTAGGGTTCTCAGCTGCCTGTGAACTTTATTCATACAAAACTCTATAGTAGATGCCTTGATTAAACTATTAAACAGAAGAATGATGCACAACATCCTTTGGTAACAGTACTGGGAAATAAAGTGATGAAATATATGCAGGAGGAAGAAGCAGCCCTGGCACTGGTTCAAAATCTGCTGTTACTCATGGACCCAGTGCACAGGCTGGAGATACACCTGGTTGTGGGAAAGAACTTGAGGCCACAAGGACCCTGTGGGGCTCCCAGCTCTTCCAGGGAAGAACAGCACAACCTTGGGCTTAGGTTGCTGTTGCAAGCACACAATACTGCTGTAAATTCAGCTGTCTTTCATTTTACACTCTGCATAGACATTACATAATTAATAAGCCAATAAACTTAAGTGCAGAAACTGGATTAAGTTTGCAAAGCAGAACAGTATTACTGCTTACAGATGAGGAACGCTCAGTAGATCTTGAACTACTGAAAATCTGGAGCCATTTTCTGGACAGATGTTTACAAGAGTAAGTGCATAAAGAGGAGGATTTTATGCATGTGACTAGATCTTTCCTTCTAGAAGAAAGTACCTGTGGGACAGAATCCTTAGGAGGGTTCTGCTGGGATGGACTATCTTAGGCAAGGTGGCTGAACTTTTCTCCCATTTCTGAGGCAACACAGGAGAGAGGCTTTTGCCTCACGCCTGACCTCAGCTAGCTCATTTTCATTCCAGCCTCAGCTCAGCTACATATTTAAAAGATGTAAAATGCAATTTCAGTCTCCAACCATCTTAAGCTATAATGAAATTTTTCCAGAGTGAATGCTGTTCATCTCCAGTATATTCAACCTTCTCCATTACACCTCTACTCAGCCTGAATTACACTGTGGCATTCAGGGGAAGAAGGAATGTGAGTGGGTGGATGAAGATACTCAAGATAACTTCCTTTCTTAAGGGTGACAGAAGGAATCCTATCAAGGACAGTATCCAAAAAGCATATCGCAAAGTGTCCCGAAGCTTTCATTTTCCTTGTCAGGGAGTGCACCTGATTTACTTTGCATGATGACTCAGTTTTTACAGGACCGTAAGAAACTTTGAACACCGCATTTAGGCTGTAGGTGGCTTCTGCAAGCGCTGAAAATTCTCTTGGGAACAACCTAATGCAAACTTCTGAAGAAGGCAGAGGCTCTCTCCTCCTGTCGACCTTGAGTTTCTAGCCTAAGACAATGACATGAGAGGGTCCTTTGGAAAAATTAACTACACAGTTTCTCCAATTCTATCTTGGCAGTGGTCAGTAATGTATAATTAAACCAGTAAAACTAAACAAGAAAAAAATATTTTAGACTTTTCACATAAAGTCTGCTGATAAATACACAGATCCAGCTGAGTGAATAAATCGATCTCCTAAGGTGAAAAAATAGGAATGCCAAAGTGAGAGAGTTAGCAAATGGATGGAGCCTTTTATTATCTGAAGATGCTCTTTCACTGGGAAGCACTGTGAAAAAAAACTCCTTGCTGGATGCCAGGCATCCATAGAGCATTTACATTTCTACAGCTTGGCACTTCTATGAAACTTCAGGGGAAGTGAGCACATTTTCCTGTATATTTCTCACTAATGTTGTCATAATTATTCTTTTTGCTTAAAAAAAAAAAAAAAAGTTGAAGATAAAATAAATCGATGTTTTTCTTGCAGTAAGTTATGCCATGTGGACATGGAACTAATTGTTCAGCCTGACTTATTCTGTCACTTAGCAGAAGCAATATTCAAGATGAAGGATAAAGATACTGCATCACCAAAAAAATCCAAACAATTCCTTCAATTGCAAATAACCCTCCAGTTAATTTCCAGTGGGGGTGGCACGTTAAACCAATACATTTTAAAATCTGCTCTCTAAAACAATGTATAAAGCAAGCAAACTCTGTTTTGCTTTTCCTCCATACAAAGCAGGCAATCATTACTGGAAGTTGGCTGAGCCATATTTTAAGATATAAAACATTTTTAGAATTGATGTTGGCAGAGCTGATGATTTGGAATAGTAAAGAAATGAAGACTGGGAAAACTAATTTGTTACATGCATTTGAAAAGGAGGACTAATGAAGTAGTGATAAGCAAACAATAAAACAACTGACAGGAAGATTACCACTAGACTTTAGATTTGGCCAGCAAAGAGGAGAGATGCTGTAAGTACACTGGATATTGAAGAAGGTGGAGAATACCACAAAGACAGAACATCACTATCGTTTTTTATTAGCCAAATCTGTTTAGAGGAAAAAACAACACCAAAAAACAAAACAGCAGCCAGAATCTGATACAAAAGGATGACAACTGACAAAGGGTTGCTAGTTGTAAGCGTGTGGGAGAAAGACATCTCAGCCCAAGGCTGGTACTTTTCCCTGTCTACATTCCATTGAGCGATGGTGGGCTGCATTGCACCATGATATTTCTGAACGCAAAACCATGGCTCGGAGATTCTACCAAAGAAAGGAGTTGTAGTTCAAGCTGTCTTTTTTCCTATACTGATGTTTTCCCGAGATTCAGAAAACTGAAACACGTGGAGAAGAGCTGTGTGGGCAAGTCCAGCCCTCTTCAAGGGTAGATCCGCACCTTAAGCAGGCAGTTCTTCACATCTCCCATTTTACTGGCACTTTCACACATCACACTTAACAACGGTCGAGGAGATGTCTCATCTGGGCAGGCAGCTGCTGAGTGCGTCAGGCCGTGGTACGGTCACAAAGTTCATGGTGCAGTGCAATAGTGGGCAGATCTTTTCGTGATCCTTCAACACTTCACTCAAGTGTTTCATTTCATCTGTTAGCTTTCCGATTTCTTTTTTCAGGGAGGTATTTTCTTGCTCAAGAGATTCATATTCCTGAAAGGAGGGGAAAAAAAAGCTTACTCATAGCCAAAACATTCTTTTCAGCACTCCACCTTGAGTATATTCATGTAACTGTAGGAAAGAAGTGCCCTGCCCCAAGCCAACGTGAGGAAAAGCACCGGCTGGGAGGCACACCTGGCACCACATGCCTGGTGCCAGCTGCCCTCCTCCAGCCCATGGCTTTCAGTCACCTGCTCAAATGCTCAGGAACTTAGGAGCAGGAAGAGCTGAGCATCGTGCCAGCTTGTTGCCAAGCCCCACTTTGTCACAAGCAATTTCAACCACTGCCTTGGTTATCTTGATCCCAAGATGCTTTTGAGCCAGGGCTTCACTGGCAATGAGCTTTTGATAATTGCAGGAGAGTTTTGAGATACTCTGCAGCCAGCACCTGTGATGGATGTGAGACTCACATGTCACATTTTTTGCTGACTGCAGGTCTCAAGTGTCCCTGCCGCCAAGACTTCTCATTCCCAAAGAGAAGAGAGCTCGAGGTTTAGAGCCAGCCCACGGAAAACCCGCAGGTGTCCGCACCTCACTGCTGGCCTGGGGCTCAGCACTCACCCACTCAATCTCACCTCCTTCAGCTTCAGAGCAACTTCAGAGTTGCTTCAGAGCAAACTTCAAAGCCTACAACAGCCTTCAAAGGGCTGTTGACAGGCAATGGGGAATGCCTCTCATGCAGTGCTCCTCCAGGCAGCCTCACACTACGTATGCCACTCTTCCTTGCTGCAGCAGTTTGTATCCCCTTGCCCTTCCTCACACTCTTCCAGCACCCACTCACATGGAGTAAAACAGACATGATTCTCCTAACACATAATTGTAGCCAAACTCCAGCAGGGCTCAGCATCCCCAGCTCTGACTCTGCCCCAAGCCCATGGAACAAGCATTGCCCTCCAGTTGTTCTGTTCCATTTTCAGGGGAGAAAATACCAAACTGTTCTTACTAGGGAAGAATGCCTTCAACCAGATCTGCCTGCAGCTGGGAAAATCTGAGAATGAGGATTCCCAGCACGAGGAAGAGCTTCAAGTCCAGCAGGAACACCAAGAGCGGCTGCAGGACGGCACAGGGCCCAGCAGTGACTCCAAAAAAGCCAGGGTTTGCCCCTGTACAGAAACACCAGCACCTGGCTGCCTCGGGTGCTGACTCAGAGGAGATCTGGGAAAAACCAAACCCCAGGCTCTTCACCCCGCACCTCCTGGCCTCTGCTGCCTGATCCTTCCACTCTCAGAGAGAAGAGGCTGCGCTGAGCCTCCGGAGCTGAGCAACTGACGAAGCCACAACTGTGGCAGCGCAACCAACACCTACCCACTGAGCCCTAGCTGCAACTAAAGCACTGTTGTGTGAGGAAATGTCCTGAACTATAGAATGGCAATTCTTCTCCTCCAGTGTTTGCAATGGGGACATGACAAAACTCCACTGCACTGTAATATTGAGAAGCGTTAAGAGTTTCTGGAAGAATCAGATACTTTCATGGTTTTTTGGAAACACCCACTGCTATTTATCTGAGCACACGAGTACAGCAGTTAACTGCACCCAGCTCTCTTGCTTGGAGGTTTTGGAGTTCCTAAGAAGCCTTTTCAACTGGGTATTTCTGTCTCAGACCACAGCTTCAGAATTGAGTTAACCCAGCAGTGCCACTGAGCAGCACGACACCTTCTCTTCAAGGCATTCACACACTGCCACTGTGAGCTCTCCAGGTTCAGCACTAATGCATCAGAAAGTGGGTTTGCATTAGCCCTGGGATCCAGCCGGCAGGTGGTCACAGGGATGGGAGTTGCGGGCACGACCGCGTACCTCCCTCCTGCCCGGTGCCACAGATGACAGAAATGCTTCATCCCACCTGAGCAGAAGGTCGGGTAACTCCTGAGCGGGCACCCGGCAGCGCCCGCCTCTCCTGCACCGACAGCTCCGGGCGCGATCGGCACGAGGGCAGGCCCAAGCGTGCTGAAGGCGTCCCGTTATTGGAGCGTCCCGCACTCCACGCCCAAGAGCACCGCGTACCCGCTCACCTCGTGAAGTTTGTCTGCTTTCTGCGTTTGCTTCTTCCGACTTCTCTGTGCAGCGACTCGGTTCTTCTCTCTCCTCCTTACCTTTTTATCATCTTCTTCGTGGCTCTGGAAGACAGAAGCAGCTCGCTAGGCGTCAAGGTGCGGGAGGGCACACCGAGCCGCTGCCGGCAGCCAGCCCCTACCTCCCCGCACGTAACCTCGGCAGAGCCCCCCCGGCTGCCCCGCTCTGCCCTACCCGACCCTTACCCGCCCCTACCCTACCTGCTGGCCGCCTTCGGCGCTCCGCAGCACCGCGCTGCCCGCCGCCGGGGCGCCGCACGACATCCCGCCGGCTGCCGCCCNGTTACAGGGGTTTGCTGCTCAGCTGGCAGAGCTGTTTGCATCCTGCTCTCTCATCCAGCTCAGGCTCGAAGCGCAGGTTAGCAAAGCCCAGCCACGTAAGGTATTTAAACAGGAGCTAGGAACGCTCTATCCCAGCGCTGGAGGACGGGCCCGACAGCTGCCTTCTGGGGTCCGCGCCCCGGCCCGACCGGCCCCCGGCAGCCGGGGGGAAGCCCGCGGCCCCCGTGGCGCAGGGCTGCCGGGCAGGAGCCGCCCGAAAATCCCCCGGAGAGCCCCGGGGCTGGCCGCGCCTGCCGCCCCTCCGATTGTTAAAACGCCGTCGTGGCCCGAGCGCTGCCTCCGAGGGGCTTTTGCGCGGCATCTGCGCGAATCCCGCGCAAATGCCGCCCGAGGTGTGCGCGGCTGACTTACCCCCGCGCACTCCTGGCCGCGGAACACGTGCGACATCGGCCTTCCAAAGCGGCACGACCTTCGGGGAATGGGTAGGAGCGCAAGGCGGGGTTCATTGGAGTGAGGACGAGGCATCGGGGCTGGGATAAGGCGATTTTCACTTTCGCTACTCGCCCGGTTCCTTTAAATAATAAGGAAATGCCGCACGTTTCTTGTAAAGGCGAAGGAAGGTAGTGAGTGCAGAACATGCAGTTGCCGGGACAGAACTCTCTCTGTTCGAACACTCTGCCGGGAACATTTTAGCAGCCCGAACAATGCTGCTTTTATCCTTCTAAACACTCTTCCTACGTCGCAACTGAAGCTTATCTTCTCCCTGTGCTCTGAAGGAAGTGAATTGCTGTGTTCCCCCGCAGATACCCAGCGACATCCTTTCTACGGCGTGTGTGCGTACAGCACCACATACACGCGACTCACGGGGACAACCGCACGTCCCTGCTAGGGAAACGTGCCCCTACATTGCCGTGCAGTCGGTCATCAACCCCAGGTATCTTCATAAATCGGCCACTTCCCTATTCTTCTCGTTTCACCCGAAGTCTGAGTCATTCAGCTTAGTGAAGATGAAGTTGCAGGCTGCAAATGGAGTAAATATAGGCCATCCTTCCAGGAAGATCTGGTTGACAGTTCACGCTGATGGAAGAAGCAGCACCCTGCCTGGAGTCCAGGAGTCAGACTGAGGTCAGCATCGCCGAAAGCCTGACCAGGGCTGCCCTGTAGGGCAACGCTTCTTCCGCTGTGCCTCCTGCCTCTGTCTCCTGCACTGCCTTCACCTTTCCCAGAGCTCCTTGGACCCCGGAGGACTGAGCCTCAGAACCGTTTTCAGATACTCGGCGGATCCAATGCAGCTGCGGGATGCACACAAAGTCAAGGCACTTCGGCACGGGGCCAAAGGGTCCATTGGTGCTGTTGGTCCCAGTGGCCCTTGGCATGGGGAAGGCTTGCAAGATTTGTGTCTGGAGAAGAAAAAAGCTCCCTTCCTACAAGCGGGGCTTTGAAATGACCCCACATGAAGTGTTCATGCTGTTACAGAAACCATACACACGTGCCCTAGAAGCAGCTGCACAAGCAGGTGATCTAACAGAGCTAAATCACAACAAGTTTTCCAAGAATTTATTGATATGTGTAATTTACTGGTATGAATTCCTCCTGTATTTGTAAAGTGAGGAGATTTACAGGACCCCGCAGGGAGTGACAGGTCACAGTGAGGTCCCCTTGGGCCTGGGTACAGTCTGCTGGTGCTCAAAGCGGCAAAGGAAATGAAAAATCAAAATTTGCTTGTGAGAACAAGTTTCTGCTTGGTATTAAAGCTATCTCTGGTACATCTGTAGAAATGCCTACACAGTAGTTCCAAGTAACGCAGCAGTAAGTGCAGAGCATTTCTATGCAGGAGAGAAAATGAGCCCAGAAAGCAGTCTAAGCTGCTGAGCTTACGTTTTATAATCGCAGCATATCAGTGACTTTTGTCTGCACTGAAGCAGCCCACATGCCTTCAGAATGGAGTTGCTGAACACTTTAACTTAGCTTGGCTCTCTGGAAGCGTGGCGTATGTCACAACTGGGTCCCAGAGCACCACATGCCCAAACTTTCAAACAAACAGATGTTGGTGTCTGCATGAAGATTTCTGGAAGCAGAGTGTCATCAGCTCTGTTTAAAAACTGCACGCAGTAAGAGCGTGTGGATACAATGCTGATGTATAAGATTTCACTGGGCATGGATGGCTCACCTGGCAACATGCAAGCCTCTGGCAGCACATCCTAAAAAACAGTAAGATGCTTCATCTCACCCAAAATAACTACAGAATTCAAACTAAGTTTGCAAATATTCCCAAGCATCCTTCACCACTGAGCTGTCTTACAAAATTCAAAGGCTATATAAAGAAAAATGACCAGACGTTTCTTGATGCAATACCAATTCACTCCAAGTTAAAAATAAGAAGCTTGGATGTTGTGACATTTCAGTGGAAACCTGAATAGACAGTCTTCTTGCACAACACTGCTGATTTCTATGAAGTTAACTGAAGGACAAAAGGCTACCAGAAAGGGGTGGGGGGGGGAGAAGAGGAATATTTTATGTATTTCTGTTAGTGGAAACACAGATCACAGACACTGCTAGCTGGAAATATCAATTGCTGTAGAAATTTTTAATAATCATTGGGAAAGCAGCTGAACATTCAAGCATGGAGTTCGGCTCATCTCCTTGCTTGGCTAAAAGCAGCCAATAAAGGTTTGTAAATTCATAGCTGACACATTGCACTGGGAATCAACTGGTTTTCTTTATTCCTCTTTATATTGTTTATTTGGGCAGCATTCCCAGATGCATTTTTCTTTTTCTACCCACTGACTGAGAGGAGGGTGGCAGAACCAGGCCTGGCTGCCCTAGGTCAGGGCAGTAGACATCCATTCCCACTTCTTTCAAACCCTATGCAGACTGAGTGCCCTGCAGTCTCTTACCTCTAACAGGCACTGTAGGATGAAGTCATTAATTCACTTACTAGCTCTTAATCTGCACTGCTCGCTCTCCTTAGTTCCTAAGACATTTGTCTTATATTGGTCATTTTAGATGGGACCTCTTGAAAGAGATATGCCTATTTCTATTAACATAAAAAATATTTAAATACTTTAATAGTAGACATGCAAAATCCTGCAGCGCTTGGTGAAGATGTATGCATTTGTGCAACAGTGGGGATTTTCAAGCAGAACACACACACTCAAACAAACCAGGATTCACTGTGCAAAAAACTGTCCCAGTCACACATTCCACAGCTTTGCAGTTCCAGTCCCTCTCACATCCTGTCCTCTCTTACGTTAGAAGCTTTGTAGCCCTGTGATTAATAGCAGTCGTAAGTTCAAAGGCAGTAAATGGAACTACTTCAGTTACTCCAGCCAAAATTTAACACAGATGTCTTCTAAAGCACTAATACACTAACTGTTCAGTCACCATGTATTGCAGGACTAAGACAGACATTATCCAGATCTTTGATCTTTCTTAATTGATTTAATTTACTTTGTATAAAAACAGAAGTTTGTATATACAAAAGCGATAGGAAATATTTACATACGATTAAATATACAAAGTCTTAGTACAGGTGCTCACCTTCACAAAACAAATGATGCTACAATCTGTCACACATTTCCTTGAAAACTGTCAGTCTCTAGACATCAAGCTGCACCTGTCTTCTCACTACACTACATTCCATTAGCAAAGCTTCCAAAACATCCTCTATGTACTGTGGGAGGGAATACGTTACATATTAGTTAGACACGAGTACTTACTGCAAGCGTATGCAGTCATAAGCTGGAAAAAGTTTTCAGTGGCTAAGGCACAATGCTTAATTTAATACTACTATGTAAATGTCTGGGTACTACTGTGCTTATAAAAAAAAAAGCTAGCTCAACTTAATCCCATTTACTGTTAATCTATACTGTTTTGGATTTTTTTGTAAGTTTAGTCAAATGCCACAAACGCGTGGCCAAGTCAAGATCCTGTAATGTGTAGATCTATTGCCCAGGAAACCCCCAGGCTGCATAAATCAGTTACACACACTGAAATATCAGATGGTAAAATGCAGATGGTCGAATCATTGTGCAGAAGAGCACACTGCAGGGAAATGCATAAAATTATTAAAATTCCAAATCAATTCCATTCAAATCAAGATGACTGTTAATGAGCCCTGCTGATCTAAAAGATTACCTAACAGGTGGAACAGGAGGGATCGATTTTAGATTTGCACATGGATTTTCTAAAAACTAAAACATTGTACTAAAATTGGTGGGTTTCATATGCTCCAGTCTGAAAGCATTTTAAAGTTATTTAATAAATATCCAAACTCAGTACAAACAAAGTATCGTTAGGAGAATTAGACATTCTCCAACACCTTCAGAGATGTGCCTGCTGTATATGAGCACTTAGTGGTTTACAAAAGGAGTGCCCACACACATAAAGCATTTGCACAGCTCTTAGAAGCATGAAGACTGAGGGTAATAAATGCTGTAATAAAAGGGCAAAAGAAGAGAGTTAATCAGTGAACATACTTGCTGGGTTTCAGGTGTGACTGGTACATATAGGCTTTCATATACCACCAGTGTAACAGTAAGAAGAGAAATACTTAAAAGAATCAAAAGACTAAATAATCAAGGAAGCTCCCTTGCATAGCACTGAATTAGAGAGTAGAATAAGTTTGTTTTGTTTTTTTAAAAACTGAATACACTGAACAAGAATATTTCTGAATTTCCAATCCTGAAATACTAAATGAGAAATCTACGTGCTGAGGGTAATTTTCCTCCGTCGAAGTGGGTAGTATCTTCTCTGTGCTGTATCTGCAGCTTTTTTTCTTTTGAACAAAGTGTAAGGATTGTTAGTGGTATCAGCGTCTGTTGGTGTGACTTCTGCTGGTGATATAATGTTTTGGACACTGTTTTCCTCCTTCGCATTACAAGCAGTGAAGACTTCTTGACGCAGCTTGCAGAGTTCCAAGGTTGGTTGCCATGTTAACGCTTGGGAAAAACCTTCTGCTCTTTCTATTAGCGCTGGGAGAGACTGCAAAACCGAATCGAGCATCTCAAGTTACATGGGAAAAGCAATGGTTACAACGAGGGAGATATGTTAATTAGACTCTGAGGGGCACAAAAGCTTCAGTGTCTGCAGAGATGATCCTCAGGAAGGCAGGTGAAGGCTGGGAACTCAGCTACCAGCCTAACAGTGACAAGGGCCTGCACTCAGAGTGCAAGGGTACGCTAAGTTAAATGTTCCTTAATTCCATTTCTAGACTGAATCAATAACACAGGAACACAGTTCAGTTCATGTGTAGACTGATGCTATAGTAACAGATCATAGAATCATAAATGGCCTGGGCTGAAAAGGACCACAGTGATCATCTAGTTTCAACCCCCCTGCTATGTGCAGGGTCGCCAACCACCAGACCAGGCTGCCTAGAGCCACATCCAGCCTGGCCTTGAATGCATCCCAGGACGGGGCATCCACAGCATCCTTAGGCAACCTGTTCCAGTGCTTCAGCACCCTCTGAGTGAAAAACTGCCTCCTAAATGTCACGTGCAACACGAAGTTGTACTGGTCTTCAGGAGATATTTTTCAGATGCTGCAGATTTTAAAATCTCTCTAAGAAATACTTCCTAAAGTCAGAGGGCATTCTTCCTTCCTACTACAATTGAGTGAGAATTCTTCACGGATGTAACTTCAGTAATACAAACGTAAAGATGTACTTGCTTCCAGAGTACACTGAGGCTTTTTTGTACAAATCTACAACCAAGATAAATTACAACCCTCATTTCACGACATTATCCAAACAAGGAAATGAAACAAAAAAGTCCCCTTGGAGCACACATAGATCTCACCTTCATTGCCTCACCAATCTGCTCGGATGCCATTTCAGTCACCTGCTTCAGATCTGTGATGTAAGCATCTAAGAAAAACATAAAGCTCCAATAAATTTCTGATACATAACTCCTCCCCTCCCTCCCTGATACTTGCTACTGACTTCTTAACACTGGGCATGAATAGCAGTGGAGTCCCTCTGTAAAATTACAAGTACAACATATCCCTTTAATTAGTGCTGGTGATGACAGCTGATGTGCTTCATCTTACTCTTATTACTTTTAATCATACAAAATGCAGTAGTGCATAGAGGTCTCAACCATTGCAAGCCACAGAATTCTTTGCTAGAAATCCTACAGCTTGTCCAAAACATGAGACACAGAGACAGTACATGTATAAAGGAGGAGGTTACAAATAAATGGATCTGTTTCTAAATCTTTCAAATTCATATTACATTATGGAAAAAAAAAAATCCAAAGGAGAAACGTAACTGTGGAGAAAATTACATGAAGAAAAATAATTTAATGGAGGGGGAAAATCCTCAATCTTACAACTTCAGCCTGATAGCAACAACTCAGCTTTTATTTAAAAAAAAAAAAGAAAGAAAGAAAAAAAATAAAAAGCTACTTTTCATTCTGGCTTAATTTCCAAGCAGGAGTAAAAAAGAACCAAGGCACTAATTCGGTTGGGTTAACAACAACAGCAGGAAAAAGAAGCTTTCAGGAAGACTGAAGCAGACAGCAGTGCAGAATACTGGGGGAAAATATTGGACTGCAGTAGCAATATGATCATCAACACAATACACATTTTTGATGACTGCTTTACAAACAATAACAATTCTTCTGTTCAGGAGCTAAAGTTTTAAAGTTATTATAAAGCAGTTTTGCATGCTCTCTGCCATTATCCTGCTTGAGGCACAACAAAAACTTAAAATCGGCAGCTAAGTAAGTGTGCACCTGGGAACTAAGTTGTCTCACCTACCACTAGTATCTGTCTGTAGGGTGCCACCAGTGCCTGCAGAACACCACATTAGATGGTGCACGCAGTCCTAAGCCATTTCAGAGCAAAACACAAATCTGCTCTGAGGTCAATCTAATTAATGCTACTGAAGATAATTTAAGTCAATCACTGCATTCTAGTGCAGGGTGACACTGACCTGCTGGAACGTAGTACGCAGCAAGAAACAGTGTTTTGTTAAATTGTCTGTGCTATGTGCCAACAGTGCTTACCAAACTTGGCTTAGGAAGCATAGTCCATATATGGATATGGATACTAAAAAGCACAATCATTCAGAATTTGGAAGAAAAAATACTCAAGCCTCTTCAAATACAACACAGACGTCTATGATGGACATTCTCTAAAAGAACATGTCCATAAAAAGGAATTCTTACAGTAGAATATGGGGATTAGAAGGCTATGAAGTTGTAAGGAAGGACTTATGTAAAAATAATTCCAGTGATTATTCCAGTTATACAGAAGGACTGACACACAATTAAATGAAATCTGCCTGCAGGAGTTAAGCTTTACATGGACAGTATATTCCTCAGTGTTCAAGGCTTCCCAAAACATAGGGAAATGAAAAGAGGAAATGAAAGGTATTGAGTAATCTAAACATTTTTTGTTTCTGGCTGCTGTACTTGCTAAACTCGGATACATAAACTTCCCAAATACTACATAATACTAATATTCAGCACAAACTCTATGCTGTCTTGACTGAGGCCTTGCCGTTACCTAACATGAAAAGGTAAAACCATAGTGCAAGCTCTTACTAGCTTGTGAGTACTTAATTCATATGAGAAGAGCATAGAATTACACACTAGAAACCAAAAGAAATGCAGACATGAAGTGACACTCTTTGCTGCTCCTGTTAGCTGCTTTGTTGCACAGGCTGGCACTTCTGGAAGCAACATCTCCTGTTTACAAAGAGGAAATGATGCCTAGAGTGAAGCCAGATCAGCAGAGTGAGAGCTGGAAGCCTGAGCCTTGCTTCTCAAACTTAATTTAACACCTCTGCTTGTTACACCAGCTTTCCAGCATGTGAAGTAATCCACAGAGAGTTCTCTTACCATGTTTGTCCACTTCAAGCAGCATTGGTACAAAGACTGCTCCAAAAGTAATGCCTTCTATTTTATGATGTTGGCCTGCGATGTCAGAGGCAGATGTTGGTGGTATGGCAGTAGAGACTGAACTTTCTCGGCAATATCCCATTACATGTCATTGCTGTGAGACAGATGGCAGCAGAGGAGCAGTCTGACAAAATGGCATCTGACATGGGAGTGTGTATCAAGCAAAGGTGTGTCACTGAATTCCTCCATGCAGAAAAAATGGCTTCCATTGACATTCATCAGTGTTTGCTGAATGTTGATGGAGACCAGACAGTGGATGTGAGCACAGTGAGGAAGTGTGTGGTGCATTTCAGCAGCGGTGACACCAACAAGTGAAATACAAGCCATGTTCTGGACAGCCATGCACAGCTATCACACCACGAAATGAAGAGCTGCTACATCAGCTTATCCACACAAATTGGCAGATTATAACTGGAGAACTGTGTTTGGAGCTGAGTATCGGCTTCAATGCATTGGATATGATGGTGGCAACATTGGAATATCACAAAGTCTGCACCAAGTGGGCATCATGAATGCCTACACAGGAACACCGTATGCAATTTTGTCAGAACCTACTGAATCAATACGAGTCTGAAGGTGACAGTTTCCAGGATCACATCATTACCAGTGACATCATGTCATCACTGTGAGTTGGAGTAAAATCGTCAATATACAGAGCAGTGACACTTGATTTCCCCATTAAAGAAAAAGGTTAAGATGCAGCCCTCAGTGGGTAAAGTGATGAGCACTGTCTTTTGAGATAGGAAAGGAGTGATCCTTCTGGATTTCCTGGAACTCGGACAAACCATCAACTCTGACCACTACATCCTGATGCTGACTAAGCCAAAGGCTTGAACTTCCAGAGTTGGGCCAGGGAAGAGAGCAACCTTTCTCTTGCAACACAATAAAATCAGGCCCCATATCAGTCTGGAGACCATGGAGCACACTGCCAATCTTAGCTGGACTGTCCTACCACACACCGTATAGTTCAGATTTGGTGCCTTCTGCCTTCCGTCTGTTTGCGTCAATGACAGATGGATTGCATTGGCAACATGTTCCTAGCAATGACACTGTCACAGGAGCTGTGAAACAGTGGGTTACTTCCATGGGTGCAGATTTTTACCAGTGCGCATTCAGGCTCTTGTTCATCACTGGCTAAAATGCATAGCTAACAGTGGTGACTGTTGAAAAATACTGTTTTGTAGCTAAGAGTTTGCTCTATCAAATAGAGTTAATGTGCTCTTTGTATCTGTTATAGTTTGCATGGAAACAAATATGAGGCATTACTTTTGGAGCAACCTACATAAATTCTGTCATTTTTCAGTACACAAAAACAGGCAAGGCATTTCTTTAGGCCAGCTACAGAAAAAGCACCTCCTATTCTACTATTGCAAAATACACATCACCTTATACAAATGCCTCAGAACAAGGAATAACCTTTCAGAAGCGTGCAACAAACTTATGACATCTTTCACAGTTTTACATAAGCAGAATAAAATTTGATGCATGCTTTACAAGTGAGGAGAGTCAACCCTATCAGCAGTGAGTACCACAGGACAGCTTTCAATTCCCCGAGGAAGCCGCCTGATTAGGAAGAGAGACTGAAGCATTTCTAGTATTTATTTAGGAAGGAGCACAAGAATGGCCAAAGTATAATGTCAGCGGTCCATCTAGTTCCGCATCTTGCCTCCAAGAGTGGTGAAGAAAAGAGGTGAGAACAGACGGTGAATAGAGGTAAGAGAAAGAGTGAATATTTGACAGTTTCTTCCCTGTGCCCTCATAATGGCATCTTCTGCCTTTAAGCACAGCATATAACAGCAGAGAGCATTCAGAATAAGAGAAATGCATACAGGTTAATAAACTAATGCAGCAATACTTCAATTATAACAAACTTCTAGCTATTTTAGTTAATTTAGTCAATAAAGTTAAATAAATTTTAAGAAATAAAACTTCTTAAACGTTTGTTGCAAGGCAGTAAGGAAGGCAGTATTCCCTCGGTAATGCTGCCCCCCCCGAGAAATCATTACCTTGAGAAGGCTGTGATTTAATCTCTTCTGGTGTTATGACAGGCTGGTAGAGCTTCTGCAAATTCAAAACAGAAAAAATCTGAAACACTCCCTTGCCTTAACAGATATCTAATGTATACATAGCAGTTAGAACAATGGAGAAGTTTAATAGAAGGAGATGGTGGTGGAATTATGTGTATTAGATGTTTAGTTTATAGATACTCAGCTACTAGAAAGAACATTCTGATTAACACAGTTAAGCTCACTGATAACACGTCTCCAGAATCTACTTTAGTTTATGGAATTCTAATTATTAAAGCATGAGAATTTCTAAATTAAAATCCAGATGTTTTGGAAGAACCATTACCATCTGCTGAGCAACTGAGCAAAAAGAACAGCTCCGACTCCTAAGGAACCATTCACAAAAACAGAAGGTCAGCTGCAGAATAAAGGAGTCTGAGAAGCATCCTAAATAAGTCATCTACTTTAGGATTCACGTGGAAAATAGCTCTCCTTTTCCAAACGATCAAAAGGTCTTGTTAAATCTTGGTGTTATGCAATAGCAAATTTTCATAGAATTGCAGAATATCTTGAGTTGGAAGGGACCCACATGCAGCATGGAGCCCAGCTCCTGGCTCCACATAGGACCACCCAAAATTCAAACCCTATGTCTGAGAGCGTTGTCTGAACACTGAGATGAGCACACTCCTTCTCTCCTATTGCATGCAATATTTGTACATAGTGCTGATACAGCCAAGACTTCTCTCTTCCAGGCTGAACAATCCCATCACACCTGTGACTCATCGCTGGACTTGCTCCAATTTATGCACATCTTCCTCACACTGAGGAGCCCAGAGCCGGACTCAGCACTTCCGATGAGTCCCTCCAGGGCTGAGGAGAGGAAAAGAATCATGCCCTCGGCCTGCTGGTAGTGCTCTTCCTAACGCAGCTCAAGAGGCTGTTGGCCTCCTTTGCCACAAGGGTGCGTTTCTGGCTCACGGTCAGCTTGTCAGTCAGGGCCTGTTCGGCAAAGCTGCTTTCCAGCTTTGGGGAAGCCTGGCCTGGTGCATGCGGTTATTTCTCCTCCCAGCATTATCTTTTCCTGAATTTCATGAGTTTCCTGTCAGCCCATTTCCCCAGCATATCCAGGTCCCTCTGAATAGCAGCACAACGATGCAATGCATCAGTTGCTCCTGGTTTTGTGCTGTCTGCAAGCTTACTGAGGGTACACTCTGTCCTATCATACAGATCACTGATGAAGATGTTAAGCAGTACTGGTCCCAGCGTCAGCCTCTGGGGTACATTTGCCTCCAGGTAGACTTCACACTGCTGATCGCAACTCCTGAGGTCTGCAGTTTGGTCAGTTTGTAATCTACCTCACTGCATAGTTATCTAGTGCCCTTGCAATGACATCACTTGTGGGCACATCCCTCAAGACTCATAGACTCAATGCATGCCCTGTTTCTTTAAATGTCCCTAACTTGACACTCTTCTGCCATTCCCTCAAGTTACATCTTCCTTGTTTGACTGTTTCCCACAGGTCTTGGGAGCTTATGGTTCCTGAAGGCAAATCTTACCAGGAAAGACAAAGGCAAAGAAGGGACTAAGTTTCTTGGCCTTTTCCATGTGCTTTGTCATCAGTCCCATTCAGAAAGGGAGAGCATTTTCCCTAGTCTTCCTCTTCTTCTTTCTTCATCTAATCTGTTCACAAATGTGCTCACACGGAAATGGCTCAAATACTGTACCACAGTCCAGATATCCCTGTCTTTTACTCCTAAAGATTCAGATGGTTTTTTTCCTCCAAAATCATATAATAAAGCACCTATCATTAAGCCATTAATCTGCCAGAAAACCAAGATGGTTTAAGAATGTATTCAAAAGTTGGACGCTTAAAAAACGTACTTCAGGAGATGGGGAGGAGGTCACAGCCCTTTAGGATAGCAAAGTGAATAAGAGAAAGAAAACTGACTCCTAATTAACCTTCAAGTAAGCCAAAAGGAGTCCTAATTTAACTACAGAAAAAAAACTTAGCAACTAGGAACATGATTGGGCTGCCTAATGCCAATGATTACTTTACGCTCAGTGTAGAAAAAAAAAGAAATTGATGAACCTATTCATAATCCACACTACCTTTTTTCTTTCTTTACTGAAAGTACTCAATGTAGTTATTAGATCAACAGAAGTACTTGGGAAAAACACAGATGTCTTTTAAAAAGCCAAATACTGCATGTGGTAATATATCTATCTGCATGTATCGTAACACTTAGTACTTCAACCAGCCTTCAGGTAAGAACTTTAGAAACCCCAATTTTACAAGATAAATAGGGGTAAAACTGACTTGTAAAGGACAAATCATCATGTGGGAAAAATGTGCCTCAGTAATTTGCTGAACTGTAACACAGGCCCAATTCATTCGTAGTCACAGCAGTTTGTAATAACCCTTATTTTACTGAAGAACAAATTAATGCAAATTCACGCAAGGAAAAAATTTCATTATATGACAAAATCAAATGCAACTGTGGGAAGAAACTTAACGGTCAACATTTGATGATTTGTTCCTTCAAATTACACACCCCAGCAACTATAAGCAAAGCTTTTCTGAACATCTGTGTTACTCACCAACATCTCTTGCTCTGCTTTCATGGTCTGGATAGCATGCACCAGTATCTTCTTAGGCCACTGCTTACGCTTTGTTGTTGTCTCTACTATCAGTTCATCAAGCTGATCTTCAAGAATTTTGATGTTGGCACCTAAGCATGGCAAGCACGCAACAAAGTTATTGTAACGACGCTCCTACCTACAATGTTTCTTTTCTTTGAGACTAAGTCATAAGGAAAAAACAGCTTTAGATCTGACATAAGAAATCAAACACGATACGGTTAGGTTGCGGTTGGACTTGATGAAGGTCTTTCCCAACCTGAACAATTCTATGATTCTCAATGAAGATAAATAAATCTGTCCTGGCTCTCCTAGTGGGGAAAAAAATCACCAGCGCTCTAAGCGCTCTGAATCCAAGATAAAAGTCTCGCAAAGAAGTGGTTACCTTTTAGCTCACTTGTTTTTCAGCTGAAGGAAACAGTGCAAGATGTTGCAAGAAAAGTGATTTCATCTGTTTAATTCTGTGTAATTTACAAGCATTGAACAAGATGCAGCTGTCCAAGCAGTAATCTGAAGCCTGACTGACTTCGTTTCATATAGAACACAAACATACATTTTAATCATTAACATTTTTGATAACACACACCATCACCTTAACAAAACCTTGTTCCCAGAAATACTCTGCATGCATCTCATGGGGAGGCGGAAAAGCAAAATTATGTCTGCTTTCAAAATTTGATGCCGAAGACACTGCATCTGATAGGAGCCAACTTTCACAGCCTTCTTTTCCAATCTGATTAGGTTAAATGTGTAGAACATGACTGAAGTATTTTGACTTCTGTTACTGTACGAGTACTCAGCTTCTCCAAGACTGCAGGTAAACTTGACAATTTTTAAAGCTTAATACGCTGCTTTATAAGTGTTTTCAGCATATGGACAAATAAATGCCCGCACTGTCCTGATGTCATAAGCCATCATTACAGACCATAAAAATTACGAGTTATGGAAGAAAACAGAATGAACAGCTCAGTGTTATATTCTAACCTTGCATAACTGAGAGATAGCGCATATTTCTATATTCTTCCATTTGCACACCTATATTTCTTTTTTACATCACTGGAGACTTAAAACCCCAACAACGGTATTGCTTTATAATTTTTACATTTAATTTTGAAAACTTAGAATTTCCATTCACAGTTTCCAATAATGTTGAACATAGCTTGCAAGCCATGCATTACTGTCACTCTAGTGGTAACAAATGGATTTTGAGCACCCTCTTTTGGTCAAGCTGTGCAAAATCAGTTGATTATAAACCTCAGGAAGTTAAAAACAAAAACAACAAGTTTTGAGAGTTGGTGGGATTCTATATTTTTTTAGACTTGCCATTAAAAAGTGTATGGGAACTTTGGCATTCTAGATCTCTATCTACAACTTCAGAAGCTTCCAGACAAAAACCAGGGTGCTATTACTACATTGCTGTATGGGAACTGTCAAATCACGGCCTGAACCTCTGATTGATCACCTGAGGTGAGCACTTGAGTCAGCCGTGGGAGCACAGGTGAAGGCAATTCAGCTATGTGACCGGAAGAGGTGGAGCCTGGCTGCACCTCTCCTAGACCCCATTTAAGGGCTGACTGCCACTAAGGAAGGATCTCTTCTTGGAGATTGCTCCTCTTGGATTTTTTTGTGAGCCTACAACACTGGTGAGTGCTTTTCATTTATCTCTGATTATCTTTTCCAATGTGATACTCTTACCAGCCTAACTTCTCTGTATACTATACAGTATTTGTATACCTGTTGATTATACAGTTGCCAACTCAATATATCTGTGTTTTCGGCTTCGCAGAACTGCAAAAATCAAGTTGCAGGCAAAGAAAATCTATCACTAACATAGGTAAGCAAACAGATCGTACAGAAATTCTTTGGACACAAGATTACCAAGAATCTCCATTGTTATTATTCAAAAGACAATAATTATACTGTATATATTATCTCTAAATATATGATTACATAGCAATAATAAGCACTTACTTTGTATATTAAATGGTAGCAACAGACATACTACTTGGTCTCTTGATAGAGATGAGCTGTTGGCCAGTGTCACCTGTACAAAATCACTCAGCCTGCAAGGGTTCTCAGGTCTCTTCTGACTCAAGCCTCCTGCTCACAGTGAGGTCTAGTGGGAGGTATTTGCCCCCAGGCAAGGGGGTTGGAACTAGAGAGTCTTAAGTCCCTTCTGACCCAAACCATTTTGTGGTTCTAAATAACCATTTATCTGGACCTGCTGACCAGACTTCTGTTGAAAGAGTACGCTAGAGTGGCTCACTGTTTGCTCACCTGGACCCCCTAGGTACTTTGCATCCTGTATCACCACAGGAGGTTACCTCTTCCCAAGTTTTAGGTTTTGCTGTTTGTCCTTGTTGAGTTTCATGAGATTCCCACAGGTGCATTTCTCCATCCTGTTTATGTTCCCCTGAAACCTGCCCCTGAGGATATTCATTCAATGTATCCCACTCTAGTTGATGCCACCTACAAACTGGATAAAGGCACCTTCTGTCTTCTCCACATCGTAGAAAAAGTCTTTAAACCTACTAGGTCCCAGAAGGATCTCTGCTTGTAATCAACCTTGAGGTAAAAGAACGAGCCAGTAAGTGTAACCCTTTGAGCTCAATGATCCAGCCAGCATTTCCACCTACCTAGACTATTCCACCTTTGCTTGGATAACGGCAGAATACCAAGAGCCTTGGCATCTGGAGTACATGATGTATGAGAAGCATACAGGAGTTTGTTCAGCCTAGAGAATGCTAAAGGAGAAATCTGTTACTCTTGTCTAGTTAAAGGGTCGTTCTAGAGAGGATGGAGGCAGGCTCTTCTCAGAGGTGTGCAGCTTAAGGACAAGAGGCAACAGATATGGTGCAGTATATGAAATTTCAGTAGCCGCAAGGAAGAAAATCTTACCATCTGACCAACCAACCAGTAACTGCCCAGAGCAGAGTTGAAGCCTCCACACTTGAATCCATCCTACTGCTTCATTCTAGCTTTAAAAATAGATCAGAGTGCCCTAGTCCATCAGATTTTGTATACTCCCTTAATTCTTATGAGAGAAGTTGTTGAAGTGGAACATGCTCTTTCCCAACCCGAATTAAAAATTATGTTTTGGAATAGCAACTTTCTAAAAGCTTTCTGCAGACTTTCTAGCAAGATAGCTGCCATTAAAATCAGTTAAACCTTATTTTTTTCCCATGTCAATATCAGATGTTATGGGAGTTTCTAAACTACTTTTCTCTAGTAAAGAACAGATCCTTTAGGTTATTTAGGTGCCATAATAGCGATAGCTAAAATTGTGCCTAACTATCTGTAAGCATCTTGCTATAGGCATCAACTAGAACAATGCTCCTTCTAATAAAGCTGCCTTCCCTTTTGTTTTTGTTATGGATACATGTTGTTATACCTTTTAGTTGTTTTTCCCTTACAAACACTGCTCTGCAAGAACCATGTTCCTGCTGTGCAGTACTTCAGTTTTTTATACAGACACAGCCAAGCTTGAGTTCCACTTCATCTGCTTCATGACTGTCATTGCCCAATTAAAAATACCATGTCTAAAAACTACCCCAAATATATAAACATACGTAAAATGAATGAAAAACCATACATACTGTTTGGTTCAGAGTTGGCTGATGTCTCTGCCCAGGGCTGCCCATTAATGGTAACATTCTCTTTCACTGCTGCCTCAAAGTTCTGCAAGAGATGCATAGGCAGGAAAAGTCATGCTTTAGATACACATGTGCAACATCATCACGTAGGACACTTCCTGTATAACTGCCTGTCTTGGCAGGTGAAAATCACGGAACCCTTAAGATTGTGAAGCTCCAGCCATTAACCTGGCACTACCAAGTCCAGCACTATGCCACATCCCTCAGTACCATGTCCATGTGTTTCTTAAATATCTCCTGGGAGGGGGACTCTGCTACTTCCCTGGAAGGCCCGTTCCAATGCATGACTGCCCTTTCTATGAATAAATTTTTCCCGACATCCAATCTAAACCTCCTCAGCACAATTTAAGGCTGTTTCCTTGCGTCCTATCCCTCGTCATTTGTGGTGTCACTGACCCCCTCCTCGCTGCAGCCTCCTTTCAGGGCAGTTGTAGAGCAATGAGGTCTCCCTTCAGTCTCCCCTCCTCCAGACCAAACAGCCCCAGTTCCCTCAGTCACTCCCTAACTCCTGCTTTCTGGCCCTTCACCAGCTTCTCTGCTCTCCTTGGAGTGCGTTCCGGACACTCTGTACCTTTCTTGCAGCGACAGCCCCGCACCGAGCACAGCACCCGACCCCTGTGCCTCCTCACCCCACCACCCCGGGCAATGCCGCTCGCTGACCGCCCGACCCGGCAGGACCGGGCCGTAGCGGTTAGCTCCAGCCGCGCCGCGGGCCTCCCCGGGGTCGTACCCAGATCGCGTCATCCACGGCGGCGGCGCCGCCCGGCTGCCCCTGCGCCAGGCCCCGCAGGAAGGGCGCGCACAGCCCCACCACCTCGTCCAGGCCGCGCCGCGAGCAGCACTGCACCCGCGAGTCCTGCCGGGCGGGCGGCCCAGCCGCCATTTCCCGCCTCCTCCGAACCGAAAATGCCGGCCCGGAAGCACAACCCGCCGCTCCCCCGCCCCTTCCCTCTCGAGGCCGGGCGCGGGGTGGCGGCATGGCGACGGGGCCGGTGGACTGCCACTGCCACCTCTCCGCGCCCTGCTTCCAGCCGGTGAGGCGCCGCGGGGCGGGCGGGCAGGCGGTCGGGGGCCCGTAGCGGCGCGGCCCGGCGCTGAGGCGCTGCGTGTCTCTTGCAGGATGTGGCGGCCGTGGTGCGGGAGGCCCGGCAGGTGAGGCGCACCCCGCGGTCCGGCAGGTGCGGCGCGCAGCGCGGCCTTTAGCGCTGTTTGTGGCTGTGACAGGCTGCGGTGGCGGCGCTGGTGACGGTGACCGAGCAGGCGGGGGAGTTCCGGAGCGTTCTGGAGCTGTCCGACAGGTACGAGGCGAGGGCCTGGCGCCCGCGTCCCGGCGGAACTGTGGCCGTGCTGCCCGCCTCGCTGCTCGGTTGGCCTTCGGTTCCACATCAGACTGGCTTGGTCTGGCACTCTGTTCTAGGTTCCCAGGGTTCGTGCTGCCATGTCTGGGCGTTCACCCTGTGCAGGAGGTTTCTCCAGAAGAGCAACGTAGTGTTACTTTAAAGGTAAATTAGTGGCAGGTAGCCTGGTGCAGCTGTGATGTGCTGCTATGTGGATGTGTCTGAGGGACGGGATGCCATCCAGAGACCTAGACGGGCTGAGCAGGGGGCACAGGAGAACCTCGTGAGGTTCAGCAAATCCAAGTATAAGGTCTTGCACCTGGGTCATGGCAACCCCCACTATCAATACAAGCTGAGGGGGTGTAAGAATGGAGCACAGCCCTGCCAAAAAGGGCCTGGGGGTACTGATGGATGGCAGGCTGGACATGAGCCAGCAATGCACCCTCACAGCCCGGAAAGCCAACTGGATCCTGGGCTGCATCAAAAGAAGCACGGCCAGCAGTATGAGAGAGGTGATCCTGCCCCTCTGCTCTGCACTGGTGAGACCTCACCTAGAGTACTGTGTCCACATGTAGAGTCCTCAGTACAGAAGAGACATGGACCTGTTGGATTGCATCCAGAGAAAGGCCCCAAGAATTATTCAAGGGATGTAATCCCTCTCCTACGAAAACAGGCTGAGAGAGCTGGGGCTGTTCGGAACAGAGAAGAGAAGGCTCCAAGGAGACTTGAGAACGGCTTTTCAGTATCTAGAGGGGGGCTGTAAGAAAGAAGGGTACAGACTCTTTATTAGGGTCTGTTGTGTTAGGGTAGGGGGGCTTGGTTTCAAACTAAAAGAGAGGAGTTTCATATTCAGATTGGATATAAGGAAGAAGGACTAGATGACCTTTGAGAGTCCCTTCCAACTCAAACAATTCTGTGATTTTATGCTATAGCTGCACTGGAGATGCAGGGGGGTGCTCCGATCTGCCTGATTCCCAGTTAGTTGTGTTTCTGTAAAGTGGAGGAAGCAGCAGATCAAACCCCAGGGCTTCCAGCATAGCATCTGCCTGTGTCACTTCAGCAGCACTGAGAGCCATCTGGCCCCGGTAGTGATGCTGCTGGCAAGCAGTTCTAAAACTCCCAAGTGAATAGTTCGCTTACAGTGAACAGAATGCATCTTGTTTGCAGATGGCCCTTTGTTAGCATGGGAGTGGGAGGACACAGTTTGTGTCCTTAGCCTGGAGAGCTTGGAGAACTGTCTGCAGCCACGTAACATGACCAGAGTATGGGCTTTGTTACTACTTCTGGTCCTATGGAAAGTTCACCTTGAAAGGAGGGATCTTTGAGTAAAGCAGGAAAATCCTGCACGTCTCTGAAATACTGCTGATGGCTCAACTTCCAGTAATAGCAAGTTTAAGGTACAGAAGTTAAGACGAGTGAAGGGAGAGGCTGATGACACAAAGCTGGGAGAAGTGGCTGACACAGCAGAAAGCTGTGCTGCTGCTCAGCAAGACCTGGGCATGCTAGAGAGTTGGGTAGAGGGGAACCTGATGAGGTTCAACGAGTACAAGTGTAGGGTCCTGTGCCTACAGGGGAATAACTGTATACATCAGGACAGATTAGGGGCTGACCTGCTGGAAAGCAGCCCTGCAGATAAGGAACTGGGGGTCCTGGTGGACAACAGGTTGGCCATGAGCCAGCAGCGTGCCCCTGTGGCCAGGAAATCCAAATTAATCACAGCTTTGCATTCATACAGCTTCCACCTCATAAGGTCAATGAGGATTGCTTTTGTTCTTGCAGGATCTGGATGCAGCATTGCCACTTATAGAACTCTACAAAGATAAGTTGGTGGCAGTTGGAGAAGTAAGTAGAATTCCAAAATGGGTTCAAATGTAGATGGCTTTGGCAGCATCTGCCACCAGAGTTACAAAACCTTACTGAGCGCTTGGCTTTGTATATGCGATAAATGTTGCTGGTGGTCTGAAAAAATACTATGCCTGATTTGTAATTCTCTTAATGTGCTCTCCTTCCTGGATTTGCCCAAATCCCTGTTTTCCTTCATTATATTGTTATTAGCAAATAGTTACCCTTGTTCAGGTCCTTCCTCCCTTCTGCAACACAGTTAGGCCAACCTGTGGTTTCAGCGTGCCTTGGTGACTTACATAAGTCCTTTCTTCTTGTGATCCCTTGTCTGCCTCTATCCACATAGTATCTATTACATTGTATTCCCTTATAAACAAACCGAGGCTTGAAAACTTTAGGGTAGAATCTGTCCCTTTGGTATGTTGGTAGCAGAGGGGTTTGTGGCTGGTTCTGCACTTACTGGAGGAAAGGCAATTGTTGAGAGGACTTGGAGCTAAACTGGTCGTGCGTGGAGCCAGGAGTTGAACTCAATGATCCTCATGGGTCCCTTCCAACTCAGGATGTTCTATAATTCTGTTTTGTTCCTGTACTTTAACAAGGTCTTTGGTTGGAATACCTGTGAATTTGGCTTCTTTGACAAAGTTTAAATTCTGTTTGAATGTATTCAGATTAAAAAACTGTAAAATTAATGGGTAATTTTTGCTAGAGATAGGACTAAGTTACAGGTTCAAGTGAGAAATTCAACTTATATCAAAGCTGGATCTCTAATCTTTTATCTGAAATAATATTTAATAGTATATAAAAACTCAGAAAACTACTTACAGGTTAAAATGCTAAATACAGCCGCTGCCCTCAAATGCTTTCATAATTGAAAGTCTTATTTTGAGATTAAATTCCTTTCTGAATTAAGCTACGGCTGTGGCTACAGCCTTTTTAATTGCCATCTTTGATAAATATGTTTTGGAATACCTTGCAGGTTTGAAACTTTATTTCTTTTTCTCTCTATGCTATTGTGATTTAGGCAAGATTAGACCTGTACAACTTTCTCACTTTTGTTCTTGTACCGTAGGTTGGATTAGATTTCACTCCCAGATTTGCCGGCACAGATGAACAGAAGGAAGGACAAAGACAGGTTCTGATCAAGCAGGTTGAGTTAGCAAGAAAACTGGATTTGCCTTTGTAAGTTTTACTAATAGGAGAGTTTTCCAGATCTCAGTAACCTCTGTAAATAGTTCCCAGGATTTATAATTACTAAGAACCTCCTGAACTTACATGGCTTAAACTGGTATTAGTCTCCTGACAGTCTCCAGCTTGAGATGGAATTACTGAATTTGCCCATGAATACAGTGGAGTTCTCTATCCTGTCCTCACAGTGTCGCTGCTAAATATTCACTGTGGCTAAAATGATTTAAATACACATCTCTAGACTTTTTTTCCTGGTAAAAGTGCTAACGCAGATGAATTGTTTTCTTCCCAACCTGCTGTTGGTTCATTGCAGCCTACTCTAGGGAGCCTGCCTTAGCAGGGAGCTGGACTAGATGACCTACAGGTGTCCTTTCTGATCCCTATGATTCTGTGATTTATGTTTATTGAAAAATAGATACAGGTACTGTTGCTTAATTTCCTAATGCCAGGGCTCTCTCTCTTTCCTTTGCAGAAATGTTCACTCCCGCTCAGCTGGAAGACCAACCATTAATCTCTTAAAGGAGCAAGGTGTGTTTTTAATACATTTTTTTCCTTCTTATTTTTTGCCGACAGAATTTCGTAGAATAATTTCTTCAGTTTTGTAATGCTTTCCTATCATTTTGTGCCCAAGAAGCTTGTGAAGAGCGGTGCAGAGATTCTGTAGAGCCCCACTCCTTGGTGGAGCTGAGGTCCAGTTTGAAGCTGACATTGTGAACCTGCTGTAAACACTGCTAATAAATTAGTTTCTTTTCTCCAAGGCGCTTCAAAGGTGTTGCTTCATGCATTTGATGGGAAGCCATCTGTAGCCATGGAAGGGGTGAAAGCTGGATACTTCTTCTCCATTCCTCCTTCCATTATAAGGAGTGATCAGGTAACATTTGAAGAGGATCACTGCTGCTCGGTGCCTGGGGACTGCAGGCGATAGTTGGCAGCTTAACATGTTGGCAAACATAACTACGTTTTTACTGTGCAGCTCAAAAGAACGCTTGGTTGTTTGGTTGTTTTTCACTAAGTCTGTATAGTATAAAGGACTATCACAGACATATGATTACAGTCACTTGATGCTTTTTGATAGAAGATCCCGCTTTCAGTTACTTTTAGAATTGCCATTTTACTTTGGCTGTATTTCTGTCTGGGACTTTTGCCGTATCTGGACATTTGGGGGAAAAATTTTGGCTAAAACAGTTCAGCTATTCCTGAGAAGCAAGTATAAGCATTAAGAAAATGAGCTTTTTTTCCTCATTTTATTGTGTTCTGATAAACTTTTCTGTGGAAACTTTTGATATTGTAATGTTTTAGAGTAGGGAGATGATGCATGGAAGAGGACTAGTTTCTATCTCAGTGCTATGGCACTTTTTGTTCAAAAGGAAATCCACTTACAATTGGCTAAGTTACAGGTCTTTGAAAAATGCTGATTAGTCCATGGCATGCTGCTCAAAGCATCAGCTACGCTGCTTAAGATCAGCACTGGCCAGTTTTAGCCCTGGACTCGGTGAAATGCTGCTTCTGTTTCTACTCTGGGCTGCTGCAAACTATGCTGACTTCTCAGGTAGCAGTCTGTTTCCATCCTGCAGTGTCATCATTTTCTGTGATAAGCTCAGGAAATGTACGAAAGGAAGAGGCATCTTTCAAGTGGGAAGGTTGTGAGGGATGGATATGGTTGGGGATAAGGGCAGGAAGCTGCAGAAAGGAGAACAAACCGGAGCTGAGGGGTAAAAGCAGAAAGGGGAAAAAAGATATTCAAAGGCTGTATATACAGAAAGGTAGTAGATTAAAACTGCATTGACAGTCTAATTCTGTGCAGTATAATCACATAATTTGATAGAGTAATAAAGAATCCAGTATTCAGGTAATAGTGCTTCAGGTGTTTAGAGTCACAAAAAAACGGGATAATCCTTTTTTAAAGGTACTTCTTGAGCAATTCCTGGTATTCTTGCTGCCATTCTGAATTTGCTGATAGTATACTGACAGTGGCATCAGAGTCTTTGAACATTGCTTTTAAATGCAGAGCTTATCTTTATATCTTATATTTTTCCCACAAGTGTAAGTGCATAAAACATTTAATAATTCTCTTTATTGTCTTCAAGAAGCAGAAACTTGTGAAAGTGTTACCTCTGGAAAGTATATGCTTGGAAACTGACTCTCCTGCTCTGGGGCCTGAAAAACAGGTAAATGATGGGGGGGACTTCTATGTTTGTATATCCACAATGGCTCCTTGTGGAGGTTAATTGCTAGCATGGGAGAGAGGAGGAGTGTAGGCGTGGACAAGGGATGAAGGAGATTGCCAGGTGGAAATTTTGAGATGTACAATTCAGAGAAATGGCTGAAGAGGTTGCATTCCTGAAGCTGGGAAAGGAAAAGAAATTCCAGAAAGGGTCAAAGGGGAAAATGATTCCAGGACAATAGATACCTGTAATTTCTCTACCATAGGTAGGTACGGTGTGACTATAGGGGTGTCAGGAAGTACTGAATCTGAAGCACTTGTCATCTGGAGGGATCTGTTATTGGGGCTGTTTGATTTTTATTTTTATTTTTTAATCCAGGTGAGAAATGAACCAAAAAATATTTACATTGCTGCAGAATATATTGCTAAAATTAAAGGGATTCCAGTTGAAGAAGTTATAGAAGTGACGACACAGAATGCACTGAAAGTATTCCCCAAACTTCGTAACTTTCTTCAGGTATAGACTTAGAAACTGGAATATGTGGTGTTGCTGAAACTATTGGTTATGAAGTAATAAATAAAACCAATACACATCTTGGCCTTAAGAGGAGTTTTGCTATCAGAGAGGTCAAGAAGTGAGCACGGTGTTGTAACTTGTATCTGTACAATGAATACAGTGAGTTCATCAAAGGCCTTCTGTATATAACATTATTGGCTTTTAAATGTGATAAAGATACATTGTTCTTCATTCCACTGACTGGAAGTCGCTGTCTGTGGCCCCACGTGTGTGTTATGTTTGCTCCACTAGGATCTGGTTGAAAATCCCAGCGGGATGGATGTGCTCTGTGTGTCACAGACTGGGCTCTGAGCAGAGCACGTGTAGCAGCTCCAATTCTTTTCAATATGCAGTTGGAAGGAAAGAATGGCAGTCCTTCTACTTTCCCCATCCTTTTCCCTTGCATACAGTAACTTAACAGTTGCTCAGATCTTGGCTATTTTGAGGAGGGTGTGTTTTTATTATTATTTTTTGAATCGCTCTCAAGGGAAGAATTCTGGATTTGGTCTTATCTGCGGTCCTACTCTTCTGTCTGCCCAGTATCAGGAGGCAGGGAATGTGAAAGGGCAACAAGTCCAATGTTCTGAGATCTTAGAGGGACTTGTCTGCTGTGGATTCTGCTGTGATAGCCAGTGTTCTAAAAGCTGGATATTGTGTTGTCTCATAGTACCTTGCATGAACGTGCATCTGCTGAAATACCAAGCAGAAATTTGTTGACTTGCACGGTGAAGAGGTGAGTTACAAATGACACTTGTTCTGAGGGCCAAGTAGGGAGGTACAGGCCTTGTCTCCCTGGGAATTTTTAGTAGCTTAGTGAAGAAAATAGGGAAGTATTAGTTTTTAGTCCATAGCTCTGGGATGCTATTTGGTTGGATTTGCTAGCCCTTCAGCTGCAGCTGGCACTGAAGGCAGCAGGCTCTGGAAATAAGTTTGTTTCTTTGCACAGGAGATCAACTTCTTTATGTGTTCATTTGGCAATGAGGTCAAGTGCATGTGTGCTGAACCCCACTGCAGCCAGTGCGGTTGTCGGGATGAGCTCTGTCCCTTCCTGTGTAGCATGGGGCACTGGAGTAGCCAGGGCTATGATGAGGGACAGACTCAATGCAAGTTCAGGTGGGCTCCAAGTTGAGCTTTCAGGAATCCTGAGGGGAAATGAGAGAGAAAGCACAGAACCAGTGGAGATGCAGCTTTTCTGTTCAGTCGTGCCTTTAGCTTGCTGGGCCAGCGGCAGCCCCAGTGAGCTCTCACAGCACTCCAGGAGCAGAGCAGTGCCTGGATGTCCCTAGCTTTGTGTCTGGGAAAAGCAGGCCACAGAAATATTAAATAAGCTGCCGAGTGGCTCCAGAGGTTGGCAGCAACATGAAGAATGGTCAATTCTGAGCTCTACCCTCAACCATCATTCTCCCCTTGGATGCTCCCAACAGCAGACATGGTAGTATGGCTTTTCTCATCTGTCTTGCAGGCTTTACATGCAGTGATAGAAAAATGAAGAAAGGTTTGTGATTTTTTCGTAAAAATAGTGCCATCAGGGTGCTTCATTCACTACTCAGTGCTCAGTCTTTGGTGCAGCTCTGGTGGGGACAGCTCCTGCTGGAAGAAAAGCCCTGTGTCACTTGGTGCTTTCTAAGTTTAAAAGGCAGCACTCAGATGGGCATGAGGAACTCCCATGTGTACAGGGTTACAGTGAATGCATCGCTCAATACAAGACACATCATGAGGAGGATGCAGGGTGGTAGTAGTGATGTGAAAGTACTTTCCACAGACTGAGCTTGCAGTTCATTTCTGGAGGGCTGCAGGTGCAGCAACCTCACAGGGCCCTTCTGAAACTTCCCTTGAGGGCCTGCTTCTGCCAAATACTGGGGCAAGCTGTGAGGATAAGTAGTTTTTCAAGATTTTAATGTGGGAACAAGTGAGGAGGTGACAATAAGGCCAAGCAGATAATACATGTTATCCTGTTACTCATTGTGATAAGGGTTTGAACAAATTGACCAAAGGTGTTTGCTGGAGGTGCTTTCAGCTGCCTCCTGTGCAATGCATAGATAGGCTCTTTAGAAGCAGAAACAGTAAATAATTGGCTGGAAATGCAACTTTTATCACTAATGAGCTTCTGCTTTTGTTTGTTTTTTCATTAATGCTGGCTGGGGCCTTTGTTTCCATTACAGAGCAGGAAAATGAATTTGAGAAAGTTACTGGCTTAGCAGAAAGGTTTGTTGTCCTTCTTCGTTGCTTTCTATATGGAATTAAAAAAGACACAGTTGGGATCAAAGAAAAGTTACAGGCTGCCACAGCACCTCATTGTCTCAGAGCTTTTCTTTCCAGCAGGTGGTTATCCCTCCCTTTGTGCCCCAAGGCTGTTTTTCCATGGACATGAGGTCCCTTCCTGCCCTGAGTGCTAGCCATCTTTTGTGCCCCTGTAATGCTGTGAGTCATGGAACTGTGAAAAATAATGATGGAGAGAAAAAAACAATGTGGCACTAGGACATGCAGCCCACTCTATCCAGAGCTGCTCCCTGTGGCACCACGACGGGTGTACACTTGGGTTTTGTCTCCTTTCATGGGCATGTTAGGATCTTGGGTGTGCCAGGGCTGTGTGTTCTGTCACTGAGTAGTGAAAGTCAGTGCTTGGCTCCTTGTCAGCCCAGCCTCAGCACAGATCAGGCAGTGTCCCTGTGTTAACAGAAGATAACTCATTGAACAGGCAGCACAGGGATTTTCTTGAGACCTCCGCACCATGGCAGTCCTACTCTCCTGTGAGTGCTCTGTGATGCTCCCATGGCAGCCCTGCAGTCCCACCCCACTCCCAGCCGCCTCATTCCCAGCTCTCCATGCATTTCCCTCATCCCTGCTGTGGTACTACCCTGTGGGACCAGACCTCCTCGCACTACACTGCCATGGCTGGGAAACCAGGGCTGCGGGTTATCTGGCAGGAAGGCCTGTCCTTGTGATGTGCGCTGCTGGAAAGGGCGGCTTTGAAGTTTCAGTTGGCCCAGGCTTGTTGCTATAAATACACAGAGAGAGCACTTTTGAGCTCAGAGTCTTTCTGGACTCACAACAAAGAGGGAGGAAGCGAACAGAGCACAGTGGGAAGAAGTTAAATGGAGCACCATGTGGGGAGCTCCCATCAAAGCACCCCTGGATAACTTCCCTTCTGTTTTGGGGTCACTGTTCCTGCCTGGGAAGCTCCGAGTGGAAGCTGAGCTTTGTGCTAGCACCATGTAACCTGCATGTGTGGATATCAGTGCCCTCTGAAAACATCCACTGCCAATCTATGTATGTATGTGGGACTTTATCCGAAGAGGCTCCTTGTATCAGAGTGTTCAGAATTGGGGATGAGGCATCCATACAAAACACATGTTCACACACACAGTCAGCCAAAGCAGGCGTTGAGGTGTTTTACTGCTACACACCAATCCACTAAGAGATCCCAGAAGGACGATTAGCCAGCACATCTCGGATTGGACGTAAGGTACCTTATGGGCTTTCCATCCTTTCTCCCCATGGTGACCTCATGTTATGGTTCTTCATGGTTTTTCACTAGTACCCGTACTGTCCTCTCAGTGGTAAATGGGTTGTACTTATCTGATGGGACCACTCAGGGTTTATACATGTGATAGTCCCAGTTTTGTCCCAAGCTGCATGACGCAGCAGAGGAAAGGTCCCTAATGAAGCAAGTAGAGAGAAAGCAGCCCTCTATTTTTTCTCTCCATGGGACTTTGCCTGTGATCTGCTTATGCATGGCTGTACCAGCCAGCGTGCCTCTGGGCTACTTGTTCTTAAAAACCTCATCTGGACTCTAGCTTTCAGCCCTTGATAGGTATGACTTAGAATGGAGGAGGGAGGATGAGAGAGAGGTACAAATCTTGTTCTCGTGTAGACCTCTTAGTGCGCTAACACCCTTAGCTTAGTTGTATAATTTTTGTGTAGACTGACAAACCTTTGGAAACGGATTGTTGTAAGGACGTTCTGTATCTGTTTGAAAGCTCTTTTTCTGTTGTAGATAGCAGTTCTCTACCCAGTGGGTCAGTATTTAGGAAGAAAAAACCAGTTACCACCACCAACAAAAAGTTTGATTTCATAAATATGGACCTCAGGAACACCAAGATCAAATTTCCCTTGTTTTTATACATGATCTGTGTTACTGTAAATAAGCATGCTGTGTGCAGTTCATACACATGGGAAAGGGTCACAACTATACCTACACAGGTGCCCAGAGCGCTAGCAATAAAAACAAACGAAATCTAGTGCAGCATTTCCAAAGATTCTCTTAAACTTCAGGTAGATGCAAATAAGAGCAGGAAGGAAGTAGCATCTGGTCTGTGGTGACCAGCAGAAAATAAATATTTGGAGAAAATCAGAGATCACAACTGCTTGCCATCTGCTGTCCATGTGATCTGGCCATAAAGCCACTCTGAGTGATCGAGAGAGGGTGGTTCGGTACAGAGGTGTCCTCATATGGCTTACTGCCAGCTATTACGTGTATACCCTTTGGACCTGGCATAACAGCTGCAAAGGTGCGGCTGGGTAATAGCCATCCAGCCACAGGAGCCTGATCAGAACAGCATCAGGAGTGAGTCAGTGTAAAGGGAGATGTGAAAATACCTTTACACCTGACTTCTGATGTGTCTTTTGCTGCTAAAAGTGTTAAAAAAATAGAGATCAGGATCTGTGTGTACAGCTGTCCATGCTCAGTCTGGGAAATCACTGCAGGATAGTGCTCTTCTCCTGGAGTAATTAAGTAATTAAGATAAAAACAATGAACTTGCTCACTGACACACACTGCTTTTTGAAGGCATGGGTTTGCATAGAGCAAAAATGTGTGTTCTCATTCAGCCAGCAAGTGATTGCTTCCCTTGAGGGGGAAGGTCATTACTGCTCCTCATTTAGCAGTGTGTGCAGGACACAGGCTTAGGCACAACTTTGGACCTGATCGCCGAGATGCCTATTTTGAAATGAGAGGCTGAACTTTTTCACCTTCACCACTACCCACTGAGATACTGCTGCTTCTAGCACCCAGACATTTACCCTGGGAAAAGCTGCACTACCATGAGAGTTACTGACTGTGCAGTGAGGAAGAAAAGGAGGTGACAGTGAGCAGGCACCTGGGGATGTTGCTGAGCATGGTGCACCCAAGCCACCACCCAGTTGGGGCTGGCCAGGGTGTTCTTTCACCAGTGTGTTCAAGTAACATATGAGCTCTGTGAGTTTGCTTGCTGACATCCAACACAACTTTTATCCTGTGCATAGCTCCAAGAGACCCATGTTCTACTGCCTGTGAAGAGAAGAAAGCAGTCAAAAGTTATTCTCAGGACCCAAGTTATTTCCTCTTCATTCCTCTCCTAGGGTTTCTAAAAGCTGCCAGCCATTTGCACTGTCTGAGGTCTTAAGGGACATAAATGCTCTGTTTAGCCTGTATTTGCAGTTCATTGGAAATACAGGATTATCTCCAGAAGCTTAAACAGTCTGAATGCCACTTTGGCAGATCTGGTTCCTGTTTTGAATGTTGCTATATTGATCGCTATAGTGAGATTGACCTTGTCGTGTGCTATTCTGTCTTGTTTTGTTTTCTTGGCAGCACCAGAAATTAATTAAACAGATTCCATGTTGGAGAATGGGTCTAAACAATGGGTCCTTCCCTTGGTCCAAACAGATAGGTTCAGTCAAAAACAGGTAGATCAGTCCCCTTACTTACGCCCCTTCAAAACTCTCTTCCTGTGTTCTCTCTAAATTTAATGCACTGAAAAGCCTTAGTGCAATGTAACACGATATCTTCTTTTTTACTGGCCTGGTCTTATTATTTTGTATGAGAAGAGCCACAAGGATTTGAAAAGATAAATAATTTGTAAGTCAGCACGTCAGCTTTTGGGCTGAGATGATGTGATGGCTGCTCCAGTAAAGCACACCAGTGAATGCGTTCATCCAAGCACACCTTGGAGAACACCGAATTATCTCCCCCATAGTAAAAGGGACGAGAATTTCCCCTGAGATGGTCGGCTTTGCGGCTAATCTGAAACAGTCTGAATCTTGCTGGGTGTACTACAAAGAGAGCTGTCTGAAGGGGTCTTTGAAGAATGCTTGCAGTGCTTTCCCAACAAAGGAGCAGAAAAAGTCCCTTTTGGTGTCTGGATGGCTGAGTTCCTGTTCAAGTGATGTAGGCTGCAGGAATGTTATTGCATTTTCCATAATGTGCTATCACAGCCAGGGGCTTGGGCAGGCATTTTTTTTTTTTAATTCAAGTCTACACAAAAAAAATCCCTCTGATTTTTAGTTATGCTGAGGTCAGCCAACGTCTTCCCTATGGAATAGATGTAGGCCGTTAAGGAACATGGCTCTCTTCCTGCTGATAACTTCTTCAGAGAGAAATTGGGAACTTCAAGCTGTTAGCAAATATTTGGGTTTCCTCAATAGTAAAAGTAACAACATTTCTCAAGGTCGGGTGAGCAATCTGTCTTTATAATACAAGTGCATTTCCATACCTGGCTCTTAGTAGATCCAAATCCACATTTCCCTTCCATCTAATTTTTAAAGAGTGTACGCACACAGTTGTGATGAAGCAGGTAGTAAAAGAGTCATGAAACCGAAGTCCTGTTATGGTGTTTTTTCACAAGTATAGCACATTAAATTGCTGCAGCTCTCAAGTTATCTGAGACCACCTAGACGCGAAGGTGATGTTTTATCCTTGTTCCTTTGAATGGTGCTTTCATTGGGCAGTTGTTCAACATCCTACCGAAGCTGTCTGACACTTGGCATTTTTTTCTTAATGTTAACGTGGCTTTTCTAATCACTTCTGTCCCACAGTCCTTTGCTAAGTCAGGCTGATGTCATTTGATCTCTCTCACAAAAGAGCTTGAGATTGAGACTGTCTGCCAGCGCATTGCTGGAGAGAACAGAGTATTAGGGGAAGAGTTTGTGCAGCAACAACAAAAAATGCTTTGAGGCTCTTCCCAAAAGTTAACCACTGTTTGGATGAATGAGTACTTGTTGAAAATGAGAATGTTCCAACCCTCCGCATCTCATGATTTTTATTAATTGTTGTGAGCATGAGCAGTTTGTTGTTGTTGCTTACTGTTTATAAAGCATTCAGATGGAGGTTACACTTTTTGTGATAGATGAAGAAGCGCTTACCCATGGTGAATAAGAGCCCAACACATTTAACCTACTGGATTTGTTTGCTGTTTGTTTTTTTATTTATTTATTTATTTATTTAAAACACAGATTCTGGGTATGTAACATATTTTCCCCACTTGTTTTGTTTCGAAACTCAGGAGGAAAATTCTGTTACGTATTACAGACTGACAGCTGACTACAAAGGGAAAACCAGATGGCAGCACAACAGAAGCACCAGATGTACATTTCTGCATCTTTTGTGTGCACTGAGACATCTCAGAGTGCTGATTTCTAATATTATTTACAGAAGAGCACCCTGCTCACTTATCACTGCCCATATTTCAAAATTGAGAACTTTTCTCTGATGCTTAAGTAAGGGTATACTTCTGTGTGCCTGCCAATATGAAAAACTGCATACAGGTCACAGACAAACATCCCTAATATGGGCAGTTAAGTTCCAAAATGAAGGTGCCCAGACAAGCACCTGGAGTTAATCTATGAGCAAACTTCAGTTAAGTGCTTTGTATTGCAGATGCTCATTCTGTGAGAGAGGTTAAGGCTTTATGTTGTGGGGAGAGCAGGCGAATGTTGCTGGAATGAGGACTGCATAGGAGGAAGAGGATGTTTACGTTTTCCCTGTATTCTCTTAACAGCTTTCAATGAAGAAATTTAAACATGTAACTCTTTGACCACTTTATTTCAAGTCCAGCTCACTGAGGTTTGTTTAATATCTTGCTAGAATAGTTCATTTCCAGCTCAGTTGGAACTTCAGATCTTTTGTTCTGAAATCACTTTCTTAAGCTGCTGTTGGATTTTTCTTTCTTTATTTATTTTTGGTCTAAAGACAAGTACACAGTGCACTTCTTCAATGGAGATTGTCCCTGCACTGAGATCGGTGTAAACGGGAGTTGAGTGCTTTACCAAATAACATTTAAATTCTTGACAGTAAAGACTGACACGGTTTGAAACATTACAAACAGAAAATCCTGGAAATCTGAATTGTGTGCCAGGTGCACAAAAAAATTCCAGTTTTATTTTTGAAGAAGTGTTGGTGTTTTGGCAACATTCTACAGTCCCAGTCCCAGTGAAACGTTCATTTCAGATTCCTACCCTTAGGCTCAAGTTTCACCAGGATACACACACTTGTGGATTTCTGGGAGGAGGGCTTAGATGCTGTTGTGAGGTGTGGAAGAAGAATGTGACTAGGAATTAATACCAGAATAACCTAGCTAGGAGTGTTAGGAAGCTAATTACACCTTGAAAGCAGCACTATATAGCTGACTTTATTTTGTTATATGCTCCGAACTGAAATAGAAAGGCACCTTTTGAATGATGTTCCATCCAAAGATGGCATTATCTGAAAGATAAAACTAAAGTTTGGAAATAGTTATGTAAATACATCACTTTTTCAATTGACAATATATTACAGTAACAGTAACAGATTTTGGATGAGAGGCTAGATTGAAAAAGGTTAGCAGCAGTTCTAAGCTAAATTTGTCCTGCAAACCTTGACATAAGTCTTCTGTTTTTAGCTTCATAAATTATCCATGAAACATAGAACTCCAAGGATGCACATTTTAAGTGAGCTCCTCCAATGGCTGTTTGTCACAGGATGACTTTCTCCTGCTCTTCAACAACGTCCTTGGCCCTGCTTCTCATACAAACAGATGTAAATCAGAAGTGATGGTTGTGAAGCCTATGAAATACAGCAGTGTAAAAAGCTAGGATGCAAGTATCAAAGATTTTTCCTAGTGCTGTTATTTTTTCTGCCTTTTCCTTTCCTGTTTAGGATGGTACTTCTGGAGATAAATCACATGTCCCACAGATGAAATTGCATTGACTTTACCACATCAAGATCAGCCTGGTTTTACTTTACTAACATCACTGTAGCTGTGGCAGTGATATACTTGACTTCAAGTTGATCAGTTATAAATAAACTTACTTCTTTCTGGAAAAAATCCACTTTCCTTATGGGAGCTAACTGTCATCCAGGTGCTCATTCTACTGCCAGGCTTAGGCCTTTCTTTAAAATCTCCTGATGACCTCCACTGCTTTGAGAGAAACATATCCTCTGAGGTGCAAGCCAGGCCGTGCCTCTTCTCCCTCATACCAAGCATCTGCACTGCCTTGTCATGTCCATTGCAACCAGGTGCTTTTTTCACTGCCTCAGACGTCATTTTGTTTGATTGTTTCTTCTGTGTGGGATTCCTGTGCAGAAAGCAAATGAAGCTTTGTGTGTTGTTATGTAAAGAGGATGCTGTCTATTTGCTGTGAGAGTGAAAGCTCAGACACATCTGTAACTCTAGGACAGGCTGAACTTGCACCTTACTCAGAGCATATCCACCAGCACTAACTCTGCCTGCTGCACAGAGTCAATAGTGTAACAGTAGGAAAAAGAAGAATGAGAGAAGAACAAAGCCTTATTTCCTATGTCTGTAGGGGTAAATGTTATCACTGGATGGACTGCAAGGTCATCTAACATACAATGGAAAAAAAAAGTTAAATGAAATCAGATCACTGTTTACACCTTCTTTGGAAAGAACAAGAACTATACCTATGTACCCAAAAAATTGTGGTCCCTTCCTCAGCTGCAAGGCCTACTACAGTGTGAAATTCTCCTATGTCTGAATGAGCTGGAGGGGTAGGAGAGCTCCCAGCTCATACTAAATACTGAACAATGACTATGCTAGGCCAACCCTATGCTAAGGATTGCTCTAGTAGTTGAGCAGTGTAGATGGCTGGGCTCCAGTGACCACAAACAGATACTGTTGGAAGTATAAGATGTGGTCTCGAGATATTTTTTCAGCACATTTACTGGCATGTTGCACTGACACACCTAAAGTGAAAGCAGACTCTTCTGTTACTTTGATGTCTAAGAAGAAGAGGAACCAAACCAAAGTCCTATTTTTAACAAAGCTATGCTTCCGCAGCACTTAAACTCTGAAGTCAGCCATAATAAATGAATTTACCCAGCACCTGATCTGATACAAGAGAAGTACAGCTAGATCAGGCTTTTTCTTGGAATGAATGAAGGAGGCAAAGAGGGCCTGAATCTGATATAGATAACTTCATTGCAAAAAAAGCTATTTGCTGATCTGTGATCTGTGAATTCAAGATTCGCTTCCTGTAGTCTCTAAAAATCCACAGTGCCTGCAGTCATCACTACTGTTACTTAGCTAAGTGCTCAGGGAAAGCAAACATAGCCAAGTTAGCATTTTGAAGAATGCGTTCACAGTACTGTTCATGCTCTAAATTAGATCAGGAACTGTGGCTTAAATAGATCACCTGATGTTAACTAAAATACCAAATCATAATTAGCGAGGAAACTTAAGGCTGGTGGCTAAGCCCATCTACCACTCATACGCAAATCTGATTAGGCTCAAATGCACCAACAACTTGCAGTATGTTGTCTGCTGAGCACACGCAAATTGATTTCCCACAGAAGCCAGTAACAAACTTAAATATGTTGGTATTTTCCTAACGCTCTTTGGAGAACAATCCATTTTTATAAAGGCACATTGTCCAGAGCAGCAGAATTATAAATCATGGTGGGGCTGCCAGATACCACTCCTACACAAACACATACCGGGCAAGGTTTTAGGGAATATCACTTACTGAGGTGACAACTGACGGCCTACATGTGCTACACATGAGCCACACAGCCTGATTTCTGGGGGTATGTCACATCAAACTGCAGAGGTTGGGTGGAAAGAAGGAATGCTTTGCTTATGGCACTTGATGCAGTGAAAGACAGGGAAGAGGCATGTTCCCTAGCACTGTGCCAGACCTGGGCACCCTTTGCCTCCAGTCAGGCCTCCATCTTTGCCCTCTGCGTCTTAACCCATCAGCTCTTTTCTTCACACCGCAGCTGCAAAGAGACAAACCTATGGCGTGAGGGGAGCACTGGCTGTTTCCTGGGAGCTGTTTGTGGCAGGGCAGCAGCGGATGCAGCCTGCAGTGTACCTGATGGGAGGGCTGCCACATACAGACCTGCAGCCGCCTGGCCCTGAGGCACAGGGTGCGTAAACTGAGAAAGAGCTTATGGGAATGAGATTATGCTGCTGCTCCCTCAGGGACGTTGTGGGGATCATTTACATCATTTCTGTCTCCATATATTTCCTCATCGTCTGCACTGAGAGATTTCCGAGGTGCAGGCTAAAAGATTGTAAATACAGAATACAAGGGCAGCCTGTTGGCAAGCAACACCACTCAGAATGCGACTCAGCACCCGGAATAAATAGGGACTGTTCTGTCCAGAAAGACGGCGGGCATTGATACAGAAATGGCACCTTCCCGCTCTGGAAACACCCCACATCTGACGCTGGAGCAGCAAACGGCGCGGGGAGCGCCCTCAGCGCCGCATCCCCAACCCCGCTCCGCGCAGATGGAGGCAGCCGCTCCCGGCTCCGCGCAGCACCGCCTCTCGTCCCGCCCCCGCCTCGCCTTGGCTTCCATTGCCCACGCCGGGTGCGGAGGGCTGCTTTCCGCCCGGCGGCAGAGTAGTGAGCTCGCGGGGCGCTGGGCGCTGGCAGAGCCAGGCTGAGGCCGCCGCTGCCGGGAAGCTGGGCGGAGAGACGGCCGAGATGGTGGAGGACGGCAGCGAGGAAGAGGAGGGGGAGGCGGAGGGAGAGAGAGGGGAGATGCTGGGAGCCCCTCAGCACAACGGCTTCCTCCCCGGCAAGGAAGCGGAGAACGGCGGCCCCGGAGGATGCGCGGCGGGCAGCGGGCGGGCGGAGACGCGGCTGTCGCGGCGGCGGCTGGTGGTGCTGGCCGTCTTCAGCTGCTACTCGCTGGTGAACGCTTTCCAGTGGATCCAGTACAGCATCCTCAGCAACGTCTTCGTCCACTTCTACGGCGTGTCCTTCACGGAGATAGACTGGCTCTCCATGGTATACATGGTGGCCTACGTGCCGCTCATCCTGCCCGCCACCTGGCTGCTGGACGCCCGCGGCCTGCGCCTCACGGCGCTGCTGGGCGCGGGGCTTAACGCGCTGGGCGCGTGGCTCAAGTGCGCCAGCCTGGCACCCGGCCGCTATGCGCTCACCATGGCGGCGCAGGCCGTGTGCGCCGTCGCGCAGGTCTTCATCCTGGGGCTTCCCTCCCGCATCGCCTCCGTCTGGTTCGGCCCTGCCGAGGTCTCCACCGCCTGCTCCGTGGCCGTACTGGGCAATCAGGTGAGGGGCTGGCGCCGGCTTCGAGCCTGCGTGCTGGGGAGGTGGGCTGAGGGGGTGGCGGTGCTGGCGGTGGGCACGAAGCAATGGCCGTGGCGGTGGGTGATGTGAAGTGGTGGTGGCATGAAGTGCCGCGAGTCATAGAAGAATTAAGGTTGGAAAGACCTCTAAGTTCGTTGTGTCCAACCGCAACCCATCACCGCTTTACCTACTGACCACATCCTTCAGTGCCACATCTCCACGTTTCCTGGAACACCTGCAGGGATGGTGACTCCACCACCTCCCTGGGCAGCCTGTGCCACTGCCTGACTGCTATTTCTGAGGAGAAATGTTCCCTGATTTGAGGTGATGGTGGTGTGAGGCGGTGGCATGAGGTGGCAGTATAACTGAATCCTCACATCCCCTGCTGGTTTATCAGAGCTGGACTGGGCACCTCTGGAAGTTCAGGTGGAGATGAGGTGCTGCTCCTTGTCCTTCCCCCACCACCTTGTTCTCAGCCCATGTCGCTGCTTGTCTGTGGCAGCAAAATGGTAAAACTCCCACCAAGGTCACTGGTGCAGGCTGAGGTCTTAGGTGTGGTTTTGTTAAGATAATAGAGGTTGTGTTTTCTGTCTCATGAATCTGATGATTTATGACTGTGCACTTTGGATTATTAGTGGTAATATTTAGGCTAAGGTTCTCACTATCTTCTACTTCTGTATTAACAACTGTTCTATTGCTTTCCCACAACAATTCATTCTGTGCCTTTCTCTGGACAAGTCAACAATCCATTTTGAACTGAAAATTATTATTAATAATAATATTTTAGCAGTCCAACAACAGTTTTGCATCTGCTATCCAGAACGTGCTGTCCACGTTTAAGGTTTCTTTGTCAGCCACATCTCTGTACCTTAGATGCTCACCAGTCCTCCCAGTGGCAAGGAGCTGCTGGCGCCTCCGTTTGGCAGCACGGTGGCCAAGGCTTCCCCACCTAGTGCTGAAACTGGGTGTGGGGCTATGCATCGCTCTGATGCTGGCAAAGGAGAGGAACAGCAGTGCAGGGATTGTCCCAGATCACGTTATCTGTCGAGGTGCTGCTTACTTGCAGCTGAAACATATATTGCTGAGAGTGCGGCTGTTCACTTGTCAAGGGTTGTTTTGAGCACCAGGTTTTCAAAAGTAGTTCCTCAGATTGGGTATAGCAGGTTCTTTCTTGATCCTTCTGACCATAATCTCTGTACTGCAGCTCTCTGTATGGAGGTGAAAAAACGGTGGCTCAGGATGATTGTGGTTACTACATAGGACTGCTCTGATGGCGAATAAAAGCCCGATACATTAAGAAAAAGCATAACAGTGTACTCTGTGTTTATGAGCTTCATACACTTAAGGGTGAGGATAAAAAGAAATGAGTTCTTCAGGTGAACGCTGAATACTGCTTAAATCTGATGGCCTGTGGGGAGGAAAAAAAAGTAGGGAAAGACTTACAAGGCGAACGCACAAAGGCTGCTTTGAGAACCTGCTGGCACACCTCTGGTGTGAGTGCTCTCTGAGTTGTGAATTTGCCATTCTAACAGTCATTGACATTTATTTATTTTAACCTGAAATAGATGCAGGTTTTTTAAGTCTAAGAATTTGTTCTTGCACTTAAGAATGCATCCTAGTTTTGTATGAGTGGCGGAGACAAGTTGCAGAGTAATTTAAGGCTGTTGTTCCTTGACATTTTCAAATGCTTTGTACCTGAAATGTCAGAAAAATGATTTTTGTTTCTTTTCTTGCTTTTACAGCTTGGCACTGCCATTGGCTTTTTGTTGCCACCTGTCCTGGTTCCAAATACTCCTGATGATATCGATCTAATGGCACATAATATAAGCATAATGTTCTATGGAACAGCAATAGTATCCACACTTTTGTTCTTCTTAACAGGAGTCGGTAAGTGTTCTGTTCTTACAGTGTGAAAGTACTGTGGCCATAGGGAGTGTTTATGCTGTTGTACTTCAGGCATCTGACAGCCCACCGGGGTCGAGTTTACCTCTTCTCAGGTTACTTGTGCTCACTATCTGTAGTGTCAGGGTTAGGAGACAAACGTTACTGTATGTCATGCTTCATGTGGAGCAACCTCTCTCAGGGCACACAGTTTTTTTTGCTAGAACCCATGAGGACGCTATGATGTAATGGAAATTCTTTCTGTTATTCTTACAATTTAGATGTGAATGTGTAGAGACATTGCAGATGAAGTCAGTCTCTAACCATATGCTGGCAGCAGTGAGATGTGAACAAGTTAATTAACACATCTATTCTGGCTGTGACTTGTTTCTTGCATGAGGAAAATCTAGAATATATATTTATGGAAGTATTAAAAAAGACAAATTAATCTTGTTAAATGTATTGAACTAGAACAATGCATATTTCAAGAAAGAAACTCTGGTGAAGACAGATGAAAATCTTTTTTTTTCCTAGTATTTGAAGAGAAGCCCAAATACCCTCCCAGTCACTCTCAAGCACTCCTGCAAGCTATGCCTCCTGAGGATTACTCCTACAAGCAGTCAATTATTAATTTGGTCAGAAATGTCCCATTTGTACTTCTGCTGATCAGCTATGGTAAGTGGTTCTGTCTGGCCGTTGTCTGGCAGAGCAGTTCCAGTGTGTGCCAAAAGCATGGTGAGGTTTAATTGTTGTGTTTTCTCGGTTGAGGAAGGGAATGTCAAACTATTCAGCAGCCTACACTGGAAAACCCTGCAGTATTCAAAATGCCATTTATAGGTCTAGAGAAGAGATGTCGCATGGTAGATAAAATGTTATTCCTCGGGTCTGAGTCTTGGATGCCAAAAGATTAACTCTGTGGTAGCGAGATCTGTGTGGCTAGATGTGGGGTGACTGAAGCTCTTCTTTTGCTGTTGCAGGAATTATGACTGGATCATTTTATTCTGTTTCCACGTTATTAAACCAGATGATAGTAACTCATTATGAGGTAAGTATTGTTTTGTTTTTGTTTTTTAATTTTATATTTGCAGAGGTGATGGTGTTTATTACTTAGATTTGGTTTCCTTTGTACCCCCCCCATACAGTTTCTTGCATCATACAGCTGTGGGAGTCATAGGAATGTTTGTTTGCCTTATGACTGCCAAGAGGTCTGAACTTGACTCTGAGTGGAAACAAGTTATTAATGAGCACCATATAAATATTTGTTGAAAGGGAGAAGAAGTGAACGCTGGGAGAATTGGCTTGACACTGGTGGTGGCAGGAATGGTGGGTTCGATTATTTGTGGTTTGTGGCTGGATTACACTAAAACGTACAAGTAAGTGTGGGTAGGCATGTATGGGGCTAAGGGTAGGAGTCCGGTGCAATTATGTTAGAAAAATACTGCAAGTGTGGAGGTGAGCTGATGATAAAATGCAGCACATCCCTGATCTTCTAGCAGCCTTGATGAGGACGAGTTTCAGAGGCTACAGCAGAAGCCTGACACTCTGTTACTGGTTCTTGACCAAATGAAATGAGATAGGATGTGCTGTGGAGAATGCGAAGTCGTGAAGGGGTTTTCCATGTACTTCTGTCTCTGCAGGGAATGTAATGCTATCAAGAAAAGTATTGTGTGTCCTTTGTGTAGTGGCCAGAAGGAACCCAGTAGGTTCCTTCTCCAGGGAAAGCATAAAGACTCAGAAACTTACTCTCCCTTGTGAAGCATCCAGTCGAGGGATTCCTAGTTCTTGTACTACTCCTGGACCTGTTAAGAAGCACAACACTGGCTTTCATTCAGGGGATGACCATGCAGCAGAACTCTGTTTTGGTGTAAGAGCTCTTGGGTCCATCACCTGTGGTGTGGTGCCCCCCAGGAGCAAGCAGCACTCCAGAGCGCTGCTAGCAGCAGAGGAGTTCTCCCTTGGTGATTCTCACATGTGAGTGCCGTAGAAACCTATAGGATGCTAGTGCTGTAGATTGTTTCTCCATGCCTTTTGGCTTATAAATGAGTGGTGCATGCTTTAATGTTTTGGATTACATCCCTCATTCTGGATTTAAAATGTTTTATTTATTTTTCTGACTTGCTTCTTGGACTGATTTTTATCACTAATATTGATTTGGCTGCTGCTGCTTTGATCTTTGTATAATGGATTGTGCTGCAGAATGGCCAAGAGGTGCAGCACAGTGGAGAACTAAAATAGTCTTGAGGTAATGGTTTCCGGTGCAATTATTTGTTCTTTGAGAGTCTGAGTAGTTCTCTTGGCCTTGGATGAAGCAGCCGTGTAACTAAGGCAATAAGGAGTTGGGGAAGGAATGTCTTCTCACTGAAGTGCATGATATAGTGCAATCAGAATTACAGGAAGCTAATTTCATTATTGTAGAAGGTCAGCTGTTAGCACGAGAGTAAATAATGTTTATATTACTCTTCTGTACTTCAGCAATGTGCTATGACCTTATGTTTAAAATGTTAATATGTTTTTATTGTTGTTGTGTTGCAGGCAAACTACTTTGATTGTTTACATTCTCTCTTTCATTGGGATGGTGGTATTCACCTTCACGCTGGACCTCGGATACCTTATAGTGGTGTTTGTGACTGGAGGAGTGCTTGGGTGAGTAATGAAAGGAGGCTAGAAGGCTGATTGCAGTTCTGCTCAGAAACAGTATTTGACTGTTTTAACTCAGTGTTTCTACTGTGTGTTCTGTCACCATTTTCTCAACTTATGTCTATGTAGCTAATAGATGTGGTTTATTTGGCAGGCAAAGCAAGCGTTGAATCATGTTAGATCTTGAAAACAAACAGTTCAGAAGAGCAGATAATTCAGAGTACCGGGTGTTGATGCTTGATTTTCATAGCCATAGTAACAGATGAAAGCCATACCCATCATTCTGTTGTTTTCTTCTTCAACAGGTTCTTCATGACTGGCTATCTCCCACTCGGGTTTGAATTTGCAGTGGAGATTACATACCCAGAGTCTGAAGGCACTTCGTCGGGTCTCCTCAATGCATCGGCACAGGTTATGTCGCTTTATTTATTCTATTCAAGTGATGTAAAGTTCAGGGAGGCCGCTCTGCTGGAGTCTCAGTCTTCCTTAGATTTGGCTGCTGGTCTCCATTGTGTTGCTGTAGTCTTTTTAAAATATATATTTTTAAATTATTATTTGGTTCAGTACGATGTGGTCTGAATCTGACGACGCTTTTTGATGTGGTACTGATGATGTGACTTGTTTGTAGATATTTGGAATTGTCTTCACGCTTGTTCAAGGAAAGCTTACAACAGACTACAGTCCTTGTGCAGGAAACCTCTTTCTTTGCGCTTGGCTGTTTGTGGGCATTATCTTAACAGGTAATTAAGCAGAAATGTAAGTAATGGTTTATTTTAAATGGAAAAATGTGGAGTTGAGATGTTTCAAACACTTAGAATATGTGTATTAGTATATGACTGTCTGTCTAGGCTGAGGACCAAAATGACTAATAAGTGCAGGGTATGTTTTGTTTAAGTTTTACATACTTGCTGTGTCCACACGCTTTGTTTTAAGGATGATGTTGCTAATAGGTGGACAGCCATTCGTCACCCATTTCTTGAGCCTTGTCCTGAATCTGTGGCAGATGTCTGCCTTCGAAGTAGGTTAGTGACCATAAGCAAATTGGTAAATGTAGACAGTTGGCAGTTTTTCAAATGTAAGAAATGTTGATTTTATTCCTGAACTGTAGCAGTGATTTACACATGCCAGTATTTGGAAGTATGGTGGAAATGACAAAACCACCAAGCTTTGCTTTAGGTTTAAAAGCTTTTATTGTCTTTTTTTTGCATGTGATCGGTGAGGAACAAGTTCCAATTGTCACCACTTCAAATTACAAGAGTCGATGCATGTATTTTGTGTTGGTGCTGAAAGTAGCTTCTTAGTGCTTGCACTGTGTGAGCATTGCCCTTGAAAGGCATGTCATTACAAAGCTGGAAATCAGCTTTCTCTTTTTTTCTTTTTTTCCCCAGCCTTAATAAAATCAGATCTGCGAAGACACAATGTGAATTCAGGGAATATGAATATGAACGTTAAAGCTGTAAGTGGTGACTCTTCTACACTGATTATATTACTACACTTGAATGACTGGCTTCTACTGAAGTAATAATATTTACAGAAAAGAGTGATTGACAAAAACTTACTATGTGACTGTTTCTGTGCTGCTTTGTAAGGATGGAGCCATGTGGGATGCTGCCATCAGATATGTTGCTCTCTTTAGCTTCCATGAGAAATCTCTGCTCTCAGATTTTCCTGAATGGCTAGTATTCATCTCTTATTTTATTTCTGGAGTCTATTTTTTTTATATTTCCATGTTTGTAAGTAGTTTTGTAAATTGTGAAGCCTTTTTGCATATTGCTTTAGGAGGTCATGCTGTAGACGACACATTTTATTTTAAATAGCTGCCATCCCTTTAAGTGAAGTCGGTGTCTGATGAACTGAAGTCACACTGCAGTTTTTATTCTGTGTTTTCATGAAGAGCCAGGTCATTCTTCTGCTGAGCACCCTATTGAGTTATGGGAGAGTGAGCACTGTGCTTCCTGCTGTTAACGAGGTTCCAAGACCATGGTTCAGCAACTTTTACAACTTAACGCAGTCACGAGTAGAACTAAGACCAACACCTGAAACTTTTTTTCAGTGCTGTTATTTTATTGACCCTTTGGATTCAGTTTAGGAAAACAGCTTTCTGAAGTCAGATATTTTAAGGTCCTCTGTATGCCTTTTTGTATTTTAAAGGCATCTTGCATATACAACAGCTTCTGGTCGTCTGCAAGCAGCTTGAGCACTTAAGGTTCAGAAACTTGCAAGTCAGTGCCATACAAATAGACTTTTTTACCTGAAACCTGTGTGGCTGTGTTTGCACAGTATGAGAGCCTATGTTTTTATCAGCTTGGGTTAGTGTTATCATGGAGATGGACGTGATGACTTGTACACAGCAGTCCCTGACTGTTCCACTTTCCCTCATTACCTTGTTAATTAGCTACATTGTCACACAACTTCATTAATATTAACCCCAATAAAACAAAAGCGTGGAGTTCTCACCCCAGCATTATCACAGATGAGAGCTGCCTGTGTTAATAAATGTAGAGCAGATGCCTGTGTAAATAAAGAAAATAATACACCGATTCTAAACCTTGATTAAGATTCTCCAGTATTTAAACCTGATGGAGGAAAGAAATGGAAGTTAATCTCCATGTGATAAATATCTGTATGCAGTAAACTTATATTTTAGAGTTGTACTAAGGAAACTCAATTCTATGGATTTTTTGGTGGTTCATTCATTTATTTATTTATTTTAATCAAAAAGAGAAGGTAAAATAGAGCTTTCTGTAAATGTCTCTTCCAGCTAACAAACTACATGTACTATTGTGGTCTAACATACTACTGTACTCTAACTTAATAGTTACCCGAGAGTACTGAGTTTGAAAGTGGCTTTGGCTGTATTACAGCTTAATTCCTGATTCCTGCTTTCTTCTTCCCACAGGTACCAGTTGACAATCCGGCAGAACGTGAAACTTGTACTGCATTAACAGTTCAGTCAGATTTGTAAACCCAAAAGGAGACGGCTTAGAAATGCACAATTTTGGTTGAATGCTGAACAAAATTAGTGTAATCACTGGATTTATGTGTATGAGTAGTAAAACGTGTTTGGTGATTTTGGTGACGGTTGTGTGGTGGGAGCTTTGAAGATGCTGACTTCGTTTTGCCCAAGATATACACAGTAGGACTTTGTATGGGATATTTATTGTAACAGATGACGAGTTTTGCCGCTTCGCTAATGAAGAACTGTCCGAATCACAGAATGGTAGGGGTTGGAAGGGACTTCGGGGGATCATCCAGTCCAACCCCCAAGTGCTCTCCATTTTGGGAAGAAGTGTACATTCAGGATGCACACCAAAATGTGCATTTGGAATCCTAAAGTACAGTCGTGATCAGAAGTACCTTCTCCCCAGGAAATCAAAAGTTAGTTAATTTCTTCTTCAGTCCTTTCTAATGCGCTTACCAAGTCAGGTAGCTGCGTGACTGGAGGGTATTCATACATTTCTTTAAATGTCTCTGATGTAAGACAGTATTTCCTTCTGGGAAACTGTCTATAGCACAATTCTGAAAACGAGATGACTGCAATTATGTGCTTTGAGTTTCTTTTGCCTTGAAGCTTCTTTATAGATACTGGAAGGCAGATGAGAGAAAATGCTTTCTTTGTAGATTCGTCAAGCGTTTCTGGGGAGATTTAAAGAGTTTTCCACTAGGTATATTGAAAAAAATACTTTTTTATTAAATAGGAAAAAAAAGAAGAAGAAGGAGACCATTGATATCTGCCTATGGTGAAGTATTCACAGGCAATGAAATACGATTGCACAGGTTGCCTCCTGAATATTTTGAGTGCTTTCTCAGTTGAAATGAGAGGAACACGTGTTTACAAAGAGATGGTGCCTTTACAAAGTAAAGAAGATCCTTGCCTCATCTTGAGTTTGACCAGTGCTGCTGAAGAAATTCCATTTTGCTTGTTAAATCTCCTGAATATTTGTGGAGTATCAGAAAATGTGTTCTACCTGTTGTGTTGTTTTTTTTCCCTCCATTTATTTCTCTGTGTTACGTTGTATCATTTATCTCCTGTAAAATTCTTGTGCTCACTGTATACAACTTAACAGTAAATAATGTCTTGTTCCTCACAGTTAAAAGCTGTCAGAGTGACCAAAAGGAAAATAGTGATGTTTCTCTTTCTGATGAAATACTTGCTGTTTAAATAATGAATCTTAGCTACAAAGTACGCTTCTTTGCTTTTGTATTATTATTGTTTGTATTATTATTTCTCACTGCAGTGCTACTGATATTGTTCTTCACCTTGTGTACTATCTACCTGGCTACAGAACTGACATCCCTACAGTAATACTGAGGCTCTTCTACTACTGAAAAGTCCAGCCAGAGTTAGCAGCATTGAGGCTTTAGCAGCCCTTCAGGTGAGCCTGCAGTTTCAGTGCCATCAGTGATGCAGTCTCTGGGTTCCTACAGCTGTAGTGCCATCCAGCAGGTTTAATCCTGCTCGAAGTTTTTTGTGGGTTACAGCTTGGTATGGGGAACTTTGCAACTCCCAAGATAGTCTTTCAAGGTGTTAAGTATAATTAAATGCTTTTCTTTTGCCTTGATTCTCTATAGATCTAGAGGTTTTTTTTGTTTAAAAAGGAACCTGTATATGTAGCTTTCTTAACTTAGCCTCTAAGCTTTGCTCTTAATTTAGTGTTTTGTGTGATAAATGCTTCAGACATGAGTAGGCTGAATGACAGTGTATGTATCTGAAGAAGCCAGGCATGTCTGAACATTTGTCTTTCCAAAATGAGTCCATGCCTCTGCCAGAGCCAGCACTAGAGAGAAGGTGGGCACACCTTATGGCTCCTGGAGAGGCAAGCTCTATGAGAGGAGTCCTCTGTGAGACAGCTGAAAGGAGATGTTCACATGGCAGGCAAGAGGATAGGAGTGGAAGTAGAGGTACTTTATTTATCTCAGTTCTTACATGAAATGACTAACTGATAGCAGCTCCCCACCCAGGGATGTGGACGTTTTAAGCCTGAGTGAGCAAAGTGAAAGTTCCTTCTTTTTGTGAGTGATTTTTGCCTTTAGAGAAGTGGTGATACTACGAGATATATATATATATATATATATATATATGTAAAAAACTCTTCCACAGAATACAGATTCAGTAAATTTTTACTGTGTTCAGAGACTGTGATTGCTATGCACTTTCCCTTTTAAAAGCAAAAATTTAGCAGGACGTTCTGTTTTGGGGGATGTGCTTTCAAATGTCCAATAGAGTCTCTGGCAGTATCCAGAATACTTTCTGCATGCCTGCTAAACACTGTTCACATTCTAAAGTTGAGCTCTTAATTTATTTTGAACATTGTTTCCCCACTAGATTCCAGTTTGTTTAGTTGTTTTCAGTCGATTATTGAAAACTATTCCAGCCCTACTGGCTCCTTGTGTTTTTCATCTTCTGCCAAATTACTTGGCTGCCCTCTGAAATTGTCCAAACAAGGTTTTTGGCATGCTAGAAAGCCTGCAGGGTCCCCGAAAAGAAAATATTCCTAATAATGAAGACTTAATTACATCCTGGATTTAATGCAGATCAGAAGGAACTTGAAAGTTGGAAACCTGTGAGTATATATTTATTTGAAAGCTATTTCTGGGCAAGGACTAAGTATAGAAATAAAAGGCTAAGCAGCAAAATGAGGAACAAATAAACCAGTAGTCTTCTCATCTTTTTATATAAAAAAAAAAGAGGTTCTAGTTTGTGGCAGAAACAGGTTTGGGGTAGTTGGGGCTTTGTTTTTTGCTTTTTGTTTGTTTGTTTTTAAATATTATCAATCAAATGTGCCTGGCATTGGAAATAGTGTTTCTGACTTTATGAGCCATGAGATTGTGGCTCAGCCCTCTTCTGGCAGAGGCTAAGAATCATAACCGCGTAAAGAGTGATCAGTCCAGGAATGGGATCGTGTGTGCCAACTGTGAGAGCACAGAATCAGAAACCTTGTGAGGAGAGCCATCCCAATCCCATGCATTAATTTGTGTTTTAAGTATGCTTTTGTAACTATCACAGGAGTGTGTGATTACTGTTACCAATATATGTTTCCTAGTAGAAAAAATGCTTTTCGAAAATGCTCTGGATTAACTTCTGTGTGTCTATCTAAGAGAAATTGGGTTAAGCCGTGAGTATGTATCTCTCTCATTTTCCATTCTGAGAACTCAGTAGTTTTCCTTTGTGAATGGGAATGCGGTGTTGGTTTTTGTCTTGCTGTACTTGTACGTAATGCCTTCTGAAGCGTTAGAGACTATAAACGGTTCATAGCCCACAAGCTAAGCTGTTTTATCCGTGTTTTATCCCCCCTACACAACGTGCTGCCTGAAATCTGTAAAGAGAAATTGTTAATACACAGAATAGAATGGAATAAGCAAAAATATGCTTAAGAGAAATGCATTTTCTTGTAAGACCTGTGTTATATACTGCTTGTCTTTGTTCTCTTGGAGATGGTGAAGATTTTTGCTGTTATTGTCCCATTCTTTGTTTCAAAATAAAATAAAAAAAAATCCCTATGAATATTCTCTGAATGCAGTATTGTACATATGTATATATGTGGGTGAAGTCATTCCTTACCATTACGTGTCACTTACAAAGCTTACGGCATGCAACTTGATTGGAGCAAAGCTGCTGGTACAGCTGGTGTGTAAGATTCATTTTCCCCCCTCAAAAGCTGCCATTTAATGTAGGAAAGCTAAGCTTTATATGTGAATCGTATACTATGCACTTAAACATGGATGCGTTCGTATACAGACTGAATGTATACACGTTACCTAAGTATTATGCACAAGACAATTGGCTTACAGTGAAATTTTGTCAGCGTATGAAATTAAAGTATTAGCTGAGTTGCACTGCTCTAATGTAGTGGTTTCTCCTTTGGTTTGAAGGAGGCCCATGGAGAAAAAGTATGACTGAGACCTAAAGCAGGGCTGTCCAAAAAGTCAACTCCTCCAGGGTAGTGCAAAGATTACTTGAATTATTTTATTCTCAGATGATTAGTGTTGATTCCCAGGACATGAGCTGGGGGCCAAGCAAGTCTGAAGGAACCAGCTTCAAAGAAAGTAGAGTCACTGTAAGAAAGTGATTTTAATTTTCACCTTCCTTCTCCACACAGCTCTGAGCTACTTTCTCGTAAGAGATTAATCCTAGAAGGAGGCTGCAGTTAGTGTGGAGCATCAGATGCACCAGCCTCATGTGGTAAGTCAGTGCTAAGTTTCACTTGTATTTGGTTGGGACTATATTCCTCTTATGGTACCTCTATGAAAGCTGTAGGCTTATATTCCCATTTAGCAATTTAAACATTCCCACAGCTGGAAGGGAACAATCACAGCAAATTATTATTGCCCTAAAGTTCATTCTTTGGCAGACACTTGGTCTTTCTTGAAAGAAAAGAAACCTCACCAGATATGTGGGAGATGTGAAGGCATCCTGACTGTGAGTCAAAGCCATTCTCGAGAGAAAATGCTTTCTTTGTTTCTATAGCTGGGGGGTGCCATACGTATCCAAAACTAACAAGTGGGATAACTTCCAGAAACTGGATTTTGCATGGTTAAAATGCACAGGTAGCAAATACTCTGGCTGTTTCCTATGCTAAGAAGGCTTCTTAGAGTTTGCTGGATTTCCTCCTTGCTGCCTTTGACAATGGACTTACCTCATCTGACCTTGTTCTGAATCAATATTTCTATCTTTGCTTAGACAACATCTTTCAGAAGTCAAAACAACAATATCCTGGACTTTGTATAGTAAAGTACTTCAGCAGTCATATCTCAGTAAAAAATAGGCAAAATGTGAGCGATGTTTAGACACGGTTACTGATTTGTGAGATAGAGCCTGCTGAATATCAGGTAACGTCAGTGTTTAGCCTCTAGGGTGCTGATTTTTATCAGAGGGGAGAGTCCTGAAGTTGTTGGATCAGGTAGAATAGGGAGCGGACCGCACATGTGTTCCTTATTCTTTTACTGGTTCTGGTGTCAAGGGTAGAAGACCTTAAAATGTTATGCTGCCCTTTCTATGCTTGTACATATTGATATTCTCCATTATTTCCTTGGAAAATAACTTGGTTTCCTCAGAATAATTCATCAGCTAATTCAGAACAACTTCCAGGTGCAGGAAGAAACCTGTGCTGTCCTGCTGGGGTGAGAATGGCTTGCCCTTGGCTTATTAACCAGCTCCATGCACTTCAATTTGTTTATCTTGTGCTTCCAGAGCGCAGCTGAAATTGACTTAGGGGTCTATTGCTAAAAGCCTACAATTCACATGGGAGCTAATGCTTAAAGCCTAAAGCTTCCATACTTTCTCCTCTTATATTTGCTCAAAAAAAGTTTCAAAAGGGTAGAGGAGCCCTCAGAGGCTCAGCTTGACAAAACCTCCCAGCCTTGAGAGCTGACAGTGGAGATAAGGAGATCCAGCAGCTCCTGGGGAGCAAAGAGCCTGGGGTGACTTTGCTCCAACATACTTCATCTGCTTTGCCGTGGGCTGTGAGGATCTTCCTAGAGTTGCAAAATGAGTATGATTCACATGATGGGGTGTAATGTAGATGAATGAAACAAATCATTTTGCTCCAAATCACTGTATTTCCTTTAAGAGCTTTAAGTTTTGAAGTTGACCGCAGTATTTGAACTTTACCCTCATCTGCAGACACTTCTGCAGTGTTTTGTCTACTGTTCGGTCATTGCTTTCTTGAGAAGGGGGAGTTTTAATCTGCAGAGCACTGGCATCCAATGAAGCTTGAAGTGCTTTTGACCTGGAGCAGCTGCTTGATGAAATCATCAGTGTTGTGGTGATACTGTGTCATACTGTGGAATGAGAACAGTGAATCACGCATTTCTTTCTTTGCAGATTTCACAGAACACCTCAGTCCAAGTGCTTGAGGCTGCTGGGCTTATGATAAGTTTTACTGCTAAACTTGATCGCTTTTTCAGTCCACTCTCAAGTACTCCTGATCTCGAGCAGCAGTGTTTGAATGGCATCCACTCCTCTCCTGGTGCAGGAAGCAGTGACTCAGTACTCAAACACAGATGCTTACTTTGGCAGGGAGTCAGTCCCGACTCTCACCTCTTCTCAGCCACTCCAGTTCCCTTGTGACAAAGGCTGGAGTGCTGCCAATTGCTGAAGAGATGGAATTGATCTTGTGTCAGAGGAGCAGATCCGTTTCTTTAGCAGCTGCCTTTCTTTGCTACCTGTACTGCTATTATGCAGTTCCCCTGAGCAAAGTGATGGTGCGGAGTGGTTCACCCTGCACCTAAAGTTTATGGAGGAAGTGAGTAGTCCAAAAAAGATGGCTCTTGTAGATTTATGGAAGGTTACTGCAGTGTTTCCTTGTTTTTTACGAGCAGATCTTGTAGAGAGTGAATCATTTGATATGCTGGCAAGTGAGACGTTCACAACAAGTTGTGTTAATGCAGACATTTCCTCAGTCTGGGAGTGAAGCCTTGGAGCAAGACAGCAATGCAGGCTGGACAGGACACGGTGGGGTACTGCTCAGTAGCAGAGATCTCCGCTGTACCTGGTGCTGCTAGCTGTCAGTCAGCAAGGTGACTGTAATGGGGACAGGGTGGGCAGGGCTGTGCTGCTGTCAGCAGGTCTAGGAAAGATTTTTGGGGAGCATGCTGGGGTGGATTTATATACTAGTCCTGATGTGCTGGCTTCTCCTGACGCTTTGGTTTCCTGTGCTGGAAACCTTACGCACTGTATTAGACTGAGATCAATTGGAGCTCCATTAAACAAACCCAACTAAATTAGCACTAATGATGTGTTGTGGTAGAATTAGTGCAGGAGGTCCTGGACCTGGTCAGGCAGAAATCAAAAGGCATTGCTGATGTTCTTCGTTGCTAAAGCTGAAGCAGTTTGATGCTGTTGTGCTAGAGCAGTGAGAAACAAACAGTTAACAGTTAACCCTAGAAAGGGTTGTTTGGGGGAGCGCTCCAAAGCAGCACACCCTCAAGCCTGCCTTTCATAGCTTGCTTTTTTTTTTTTTTTAAGTCTACTTTACATTTTTATTTTCCCAGCTTTTATGATCACATTGATTTATACATAAAGTTATCGCTCTTAGTGGTTACGCAAACCACTCCTGCAGACTTGCCATTAACATATTACCATGGTGACATCCTTATCACCATTTAACCTTGCAGTTCATTACTAAGCAAATCCCATTCCAGCGTGATTTCTAGGTCAGGACAAAAAGCCCAAACAAATAAATTTTATTTTCCTTTCCAGGCACCAAATGAGGTTTTTCAGGAAATGGACTGAAGTTTGCACATCCATCATGCAGTTATGTCAGGCAAACTTTCCAGACCCACATTCTTTTGTTTCCATAGAATCATAGAATCACCAAGTTTGGAAAAAACCTCCAAGATTACCTAGTCTAACTGTCCACCTACCACCACTATTTCCTCACTAAACCATGTCTCGTAGTACAACATCTAAACATTTCTTGAACGCTTCCAGTGAGGGTGACTCCACCACCTCTCGGGGCAGCCTGTGCCAGCGCCTGACCACTCCTCCCCCAGCAACTGCACTGTGCTTTGTGGGTACAGTGGGCAACAGGGGCCCATGTTGGTCTCAGCAGGGAGAGCGGCTCTCCCTTTTCTTTGTTTGGGGCTCCCTGCACACTTGTGGGAAAGCTTCCTGGAAGCAGTGCCAATCCTAATAGCACCTTGCTGCTACGGTGCAATTAAGAGCCATTAATTTCCCTCTGTTGGTTGTGTAATTGCACTGCAGGGTGTCCTGAATGCTGTGTGTGAATGAGTCTGCAATTGGAAATAATGAAGGTTAGAAACTTCTTGCATGACTTAATGATCAAATTAGTTCATTTGACCCAGAAAACAGATGCGGTGGCACCAAGCTTTGTGTTAGTAAAAAGACCACAGGTTAAGAGTGCTGCTCAGCCCTGTTACTTGAAGAGGGGACCACAGTGCCCTCCAAGATGCTCTGAGGCATGGGTGACCCTGGGAGGCAAGGCCTTCTTTGGCTCTAGCTGACAGAGCCTTTCTCCAGCCTCCCTGACACCAGCCTCCCGCTGAGACGCTGACAGGAGGTGGCTGGCAGGGCTCACAGGGGACGCCAATTCCTGCGGGGGGCCGTTAGCAGAAGGCTCGCTTCAGGGGCTACACCCAGGGCTGCTGAGAGCCTTCATGGAGTGGACAGAGCACGGCAGGGCTCACCCCAGCCTCTGGGCGGCTGAGGGGACATCTCACTCACTTGGTGCCACCTACTGGGCTAGTTGACACGTGGGATTTCTGTTATTAGGCAGCTAGTTAGGGGCGCAATGTGGGGCTGGGCACGGCTCCCTGAAGGGTCGCGGGGTCAGGCAGCCCCTGGGGCGGGTGGCTCGCGTGACAACCCTGTCACAGCCCCCGGGCACGGTACCCGGACCGCCGGGGGGCGCCATCGTCGCGGCCGCGCCGGGCAGCGTCTCCGCCAATTGTTTCTCCGCCCGCCTTCTAGCCCCGCCCCTCTTTGTTGCGGCCGCCAATAGGAGCGCGCTGAAGGCGGGCGGCAGGCCCGTAGCGTGGTAACGGCGGGGCGGCATGGAGCGGCGAACCCGCAGAGCGGCCGGGGCCGGGCCGGGGCGCCCGGGCCGTGGGACTCGGGGTGTCGCGCGCGGGGCGGGTACCTGCCGTTAGGGCCGGGGCCTCGGCGCGCGAGAAAGCACATCTATACCCATCTCTGTTGATAGAGGGGGGCGGCAGGGCCCGGTCGCCCCCCGCCCGGGGCATGGCGGCGGGGCCATGACGGGCGCGGCGGGCGGCGGCGGCCCCCGCCGGGTGTCGGCTGCGGCCAAGGGCGGGGGCCGCTCCCGGAGCGCTCAGCCGCGGGCGGCGGGCAGCGGCGGCGGCTCGGAGGAGGAGGAGCAGCGGGACGGCGGGGTGCTGTTCCTCGTCAACAAGAGCGGCTTCCCGCTGGACGGGCAGACCTGGGAGCGGATGTGGGGGCACGTGGAGCGGGTGCACCCCGACGGCAGCGCCGTGGCCGCCGCCATCCGCAGCGCCGCCTGCCTGGCCCGGGTAAGGCTGCGGGGCGGTGGGAAGGGGCTGCGCGGCCCTCCTGCGACCCGCTGCGGCGGGTCCGTGCCTGCTGCCAAGCTGGCCTCAGTGCCTGGTGGTGGGAGAGGGTGGGCCCTGGTGGGACGGTGCGTGCAGACCGTAATGAATGAAAAGCCCTAGGCTCGAGTCCGCCGGCTTTGTCCGCGGTAGGTAACGGAGCGCTCGCTCTGCGCACAGCGGCCTCCTGCTCCTAATGGGGCGCGGTGAGGCGGGAGGAGGCAATTCCACGCGGGCTGCCCGCAGCGAGCCGGGACCTGGCGTTCCGGGCACGGGGCGGTCGCTGGCCGCGCTGCGCCGTTCGGATCAGCCCTCGCACTGCAGCGGCTCTGCTGTCTGTGGAGACGTCGCTGCTTAGAAATAGCGGTGCAGGGTCAAGGTCTCCCATCGCTCTGCTCCCGAATCCTACTTGCTTTATAAACGCGCGACCCACAGCGCTGTCTCTCCACTCGGCAGCCCTGACATCCCACTTGTACACAGCGCTGGCTGCTGCCCTGCCGGCGGGCTGGGACCGGTCCTCTGCAGGGGCTGTGCTTTGAGGAGTAGGACAATGCCGGGCAACAAATGCTGTAGCATAATGACAGTCCTGGCAGGAGTTTCCCTTGGCCTGAGCCTGGTGTAAAGTGTGTCCAGAGGAATGGAGGGGTCTCCCCGCAGATAGACAAGGGTAGGGATGGGAGCTGCAGCCATTCTTCTGCCCCCCCCTCGCTTCCCACCACTGCCTGTGCCCCATCTCTGTGGGTGCTTCTGGAAACCAGGGGTGGAGCTGTATTTAGGAAGCCGGGAACTGTGGTATTTTTCATGCTGCCCGGTCCCTGAGAGCATACAGCACCTTCTGGGGTGTCCTCGGTCTTTTGTGCTTCCAGTGGCGTTAAGCAGGAGCTGCATGCTGCTCAGAAACATGCAGGGATTGAGCTCTGCCCACTGACCCAGGACACAGCTGGCCCAGATCAACTTGCCTGGCCGTGGTGTGACCAGCGTGGGCCTGGTGCCTGCATAGCCACGTTTGTGCCTGGAACTGGCCCAAGATGCAGAGCAGTCCAGAGCCCTTCATGCTGTAAGGTCTTACGGTGCTCTGGTGATCTTGTTCCACATGTACCTCACACACACGTGTGAAAGACATTGACACGGAAGATTTCAGCACCAAAAGCTTGGGGCCTGGCCCAGGCCAGCCCCGCCCTGATAGTTGGGATGCCTGCACTGTGTGCAGCAAGGGCTGTGAGCCCCAGCACCCATCCTGTCCCCCCACAGCTGGGGGCCTAAAGGCTCTCCAGTAGTCCAGCTCCCATAGTTTGGGTGAGGGCCGTCCCACTGCCTTGTTGTGCTGTGCATGTGCAGTGCAGGCAGGCTTTTATCTTACAGGAGAGTCTGTATGGGACTGAGAGCAGCAGCTGTTACATCTGGAAACCTTCATTCACTTTTTTTTTTTTTAACTATTTCTGCTCCTGAAGCTTGAGCCCTGTCTCAGTGGTCCATCCAAGCCAAAGGGGTTGGGGGTGGAAGGAACTTGTGAAACTGAAGAACTACCTCTAATGAAGAGCGTATGCCTGGAAATTTGTACTAAGAAACGCTCACTATCCCCACTCGTGACTTATTGTGGCAGCAGAGCTGTCTGCATGGTTACCATCTCTCTTGCACTGAGGGTGCTAGCAGCACACTGGAGCTGCAGCCATCTGTCTGCTTCCCACTTAAAACACATTTTTGTGTGTCAGTAGTGTGAGTCTCTTCCTTTCCCTTTTCTGAGGCCTGTGTACTGTCTAACAGTAGTAGCGAGCTGAATGCGGGTGCTGGTCTCCTTGGGAGGTGCTTGTCACAAAGCAAACACTGAGCAGCTCACTCAGAGTGGAGGTGGGAGCCTGGGCAGCCAGGTCTACGGGATGGAGGCACTGCCTGTTTTTATAGGTGCTCACCCCTTGTTTTGCAGCCATGCCCCTACAGTAGCTGGGTGATGACAAGGAGCTGCCCCTTCCATTTGTGGCTGCGGGCTGAGGAGCCACTTATCTGTGGGGATTAGATGTGGATTGAGGGCTGGGCTTCTGATGGTGCTTTGGCACCAGCTGATGCCTTAGGGGATTTCTGAAAAAATCCCATTATGGTACAGTCTCTATCTCTAAGTGTCTTAATACCATTAGCTATCTGGTCCCCTCAGATGGCCTTTTGGCCCCACCGATCCCTGCCTGGCAAGTGCTGGGATTGTGTTTCTGTGAGGAGCCTGTGTGTGCAGGCTGCACAGGCACAGGACCTGTCCTGTCCCCACGCTGTGGGGTGTGGGCTGTCCCTGTCACAAGTGGGATGGCTTTGTCCTGTGCCCAAGTTCACTCAGGTGGGAGTCGTGTGCTGCAATGCTGCACGGTGTTAAGTGCACGCCTCTATCTGAGTAATTCAGCCTCCTGTAGGGAATGGTAGCTGTCTGATCTCTTCTTCTTCTCCCTGTGCCCAGCCCTCGGTGCCGCCGGTGCCCAACTACAAGCTCTCCATGTCCATCCCAGAATGGCTGCAGGCAATACAGACCTACATGAAGATGCTGCAGTATCCTCTGCACAGTGTGCACTGTTGCAAAGAAGGCTGACGTGTCCAGCATGGAGCTCTGCCTCATGGGTTAGCAGGGTTTGCTGGAGCCAGTCACAAGGGCTGGGGATCACTGGGGTTGAAGGGACACCTCTCAGCACTGCTACAGACTTCTTGAGCCTTTTCTGAGGAGTGTAATGAGCCACAGCAAAGCAAGAGCCATGTGAGGGAGGTATATCTTGGAGCATGCACCTGTGTTCCAGCCCTGCAGCCTGCCCCTGGGACAGCTGTGTTAAGATGGGGGTAACAAGGAAGGCCCCTTTCCACATGTCCCAGCTGCTTGGAGGTTTCATTGAAGTGGCACGCATCAACTTGGCCTCCCTGCTGCTCTGTCACTACCCTGTGCCTGATAGCCAGCCCTTCCCCACGCTGACAGATAATGCTGGGGGAAGCAGCTGCTGGCCTGGATGCTGACTTGGCTGCTCTTTTCTGTTTGCTTTTTCTCTAAACTCTCCCTTTGTGTGTGTGTGTGTGTGTGTGTGTGCATGCTGGGGGAAGCAGTAAAGATGAGGAATGAACGTGAAGTCCTGGTAAGGATTAGGAAGGGATCTGGGTGGCAGCTGGAGGAGCATCCAAAAATAGCAGGGCAGAGGTTGGGATCAAAGCCTGGGCAGCAGCTGCAGGGCAGGCACTGCTGTGCAACCCCCCTTGGACAGAGAGAGCTACAGGGAGGAGAGCTGCACTGAAGGTGAGGCCATGTCACACAGCTCAAAAACCCCCCATCTTTTCCTCTGGTGGTTTTGAAATGCTACGCTTTGCTATGGAGCAGGAACAAGTCTCAGAGGTCGGGTTTGGCTCTGTGTTCAAAAAGGCTTCAAAGTGTGCTGGGACTGGGGAGCAGTATCCTGGCTTCCTTTGAGGGCTGAAGGAGGCTGTATGTTTTCGGAGCACTCTGCGAAGGGGCCTCATGAATTAAGTTTCAAAGGTGGGTGGGAGGGAAGAAAAGTTTTTTTTCCTTTTTTTTTTTTTCTGGAGGTCTCTGAACTCTAACTAAAGTCAGTTCTGAACATCCTGATGCAAGCTGAAGATTTGAATAGCCATGGTCACACAGCCAGCAGCTGTGCTGGTTGTACCGTGCTGGGGTTTGGTTGGTGGGTGGCTGTCCTCTGGCATCCTTCATGATGAACTCTCATATGCTCGTGGTGTTAACTTTTGTTCTTGAGTTGCACTGAGCTGGCTAGTTCCATTTTAAGTGCATTGTGTATTATAGGGAATGATTTGTATTTCTTAAGTGTAAATAGATGTATTGCTATACAGTTGATTTACAGGCTGACTGAGTTAAAACTTACAAAGGAAATTAGTTCTTTGAAACAATGAATTATGTTGGTTGGTTTGGGCTCTTACTCAAAGGGGAGACTTTTTTTCAAACTATAACCCAGTTTTTTTCAAATGCAACCCAATGGCAAATGGGGGCTAGAGGAAAAGAGAATTCACAACTCCCAAATGCCAGATGTGTCATATTAGACAAGCGACCTTTCTGCTCGATTCTCCTCCCAGCGCTGATTAATATGTCATAAATTGTGATTTTATTGTTTGTCTGTTTAAGTTGCTTTCCTTAACATACAAAATTCAGATACAATCACACGGGAACTCAGTTCTTCGAGATCAGAAAAACCAGACCTCTAAGTGGGTAAGTGTCTTTGGAGGTTGTATACTGTCATGCTCCCCCATAAATACTGAAGGCACTCAGCTGATACAAAGCAATGTAGTGGTGTGGGAGGTCTCTAGTGCCACAGTCTGCCCCGGCACAGCCGTAGCTGTGTCACTACCTTTGCAAGGAGAGTCCCAGCTTGCTGCCTCCTGGGACGAGGACCCATTGCAAGCCAGCAAGGGGAAGGGCTGAACTTGCTCAGTATCCACTCTGTAGCTGGCCAGGCTTGAATGTGCAGGGTTGGAAAAATTCAATTCTTGTTTGTTGGTGTTGAGTTGGGAGGGCTGGGCTGTTTTTATGGAAACTATGTAAGCCTTGATATTCTGGTTTGTACTATAATACCATTGCTGATGGTAGGAAGAGATCAACTGCACATTGCTGCAGAAATCTTGACGTTATCTTGGGCTCAGTTATTTCACCTGTGAGGATCACAAGGAATAGCTCAAGTCATGGTCTTGGTTCTCCCTTTGCCTGTCATCTTGTCATTCCTTCCGCCTGGTGTGGATGACAGTGAGTTGCGCAGTATGAATATGAATGTGTGCAGGGAGTGTGGCAGCAGAGTTGGGACCTCTTGCATGTAAGAGCTGTATCACGATTATGACAGTTCTTTGAAAGGACCCACTAACTTGGCAGATTGGGGTGGGAGGTGATGTTGACAGCTTTGTGCCTTTTTTACAGGGCAAAATTTAGACAAGCAGAATGTAATGACTCCTGTAGGCTGTCCTGTCTAGCTCTCCTCAGCTGTCTGTCACTAATAGTGTGTTGCTGTAAATTTCTCTAACCATCACAGCTCTAGACTTCAAGTTTTCATCTTGCTGACAGCAATCTTTCCCACTTCCTTTCTCTGTGTAATTTTACTGTACTGGTGGAACTTGTTTAGAAGAAATCTTGTGCTTTGAATGATGAATGGCTTTATAAGACGCTTAAACCAGTTTTCAGGCTGGTCACTCATTTTTAAAGTTGTCCCATTACTTTTATCCAAGGAGGTGGAGGATGAGATGAGCTCACTACTTGAAATGCCTGTGTTCTCCTGGGCTTGATGAAAGTCTGGCTTATGAGGACAGTTGCTTTTTCCTTAAAGTGAATGAGTGTGGAGATCGGCTTTTGATCCTCTTCTAAGTGGTCTCATTTCCTCCATTTTTCTGCCCTTGGGTGGCTTGGGTACTCATGTTTGGCTTCTCTCCTTGTTGCAGCAACTTCTGAGCAATCTACTTTGTGGTGATAGGACTTCAGGAGAGCTACAGCGAGGACCTCTGGAAATGGTCTGGCTACTAGGGGCTGGTTTGCCAGGCACTGTTGTCTTCCTCTCTCTTCCATTAGGCTTGCACAGTGTTAGCTGCTAAGCCTGCACTGGTTTGCTCCTTGTCATAACAGACAGGAGTAGGCCTGGCACAGGATGTGTGTAGGATCCCTCACTCGCTTTTGAAACAAGGCAGGAGCCTGCTGACAAAGCAAGGTTTGTATTTGCAAGTGGATCTGGCAGGATGCTGCACTATCCATTTCTACTAACTCTTGGAAGCTGAGACTGTTACCAGAGTTGTGATTTATTGATGCCGAGCATATTGTTTATTTCATATTATGAAGGCTCAGGCTAATGAAAGTATTACGAGATCTCTGGCGGCCTGACTTCATGAGAGTGGTGGCTGGACACAAAGAAGTAGAGCGCTAGGTAGAAATGATGAATATTCATAAATTCACGTGAAAGTGTCCTAAAGCAGCTGGAGCATATTAATGAGTATTTCTGTTATGGAGGGAGGACTATTATGGAGATTTACTGTCAGCATCAGTGCGATGCACGAGAGAATAAAAATGTCTGGCTGGGCTTAGGAAGGAGAGCATAAATTATCCATAGGAACACATAACATTAAGCAATACAGGCTTGATAGAACTCCATCTTTATAATCCCTTTTATGAAAAAGTCAGTTAGCTATCAACTTGCATCTAGACTGCCTGGCGCCCTGTGAATTTGTCTGGACTCAGACGATGCTTCTGAAAATGTTAGATTGTGCTGGAATGGCTTTGTAAGTCAGGGGTGGGAGAGATGTGATCCTGAAAATTGTGTCTTGTTCCTATTGTATTGGCAGCGTGTATGTGAAACTGGATCTTAGCTTGCCTGGGTTTGCTGTACTTGTACAGAACCCAGATTTACAGATGTAGCATGGATGTCCTGACCCAGGGCAATGTCCTTGGTTTAGGCTTTGTGGTGTGCCCTTTCATATTGGGTAAATAAAGGACACTCAGTAGAGTTCTGCTCTACTGATACGTGGTAGGTGTGAGAGTGAAGCTGGGATATGTGTGTTTCAGGCACTTACTGATAGGACTGGTTTTCTTTTTTCCATACAGGATTATGCTGGCAGAACAGCTTCTGTTTGTACAATTCTGATTTAAAAATTGGTTATTCTTTAGTCATCACTCTTTAAAGCTCCCAAGCACAGATCATGTAAGAGCTTCAGAAAAACAAAATGTATTTCTAGATATCTAGTAAAGTCTATAAATGTTAATTCAGTGCTAACAGAATTTTATTACTGGCTGTACAACCAGCAATAAACCCTCTGCAAGCTTCTGTTCTAGTATGCAGACATGAGCCACAATGTGGAGCAAGCATCTCTGCTCTTCACGGAGTAGTGGGGACGGTGTAGGTAGGTGTGGTATTGCATTGTTTCCTCCATTCAGTGGTCAGTTGGTCACTGTAACTCCAGCTGAAGCAAAAGACGTTGGATTGTGGGTGCCTTGAGAAATGGCAGAGCTGCCTCTGTGCTGTGAAGGTGGAGCTGTTCTGTGGCGGCAGATAATCAATGGCAAGAGGAGTGTGATAGGAGCAGTCACATGGGAACTATGTAACCAAATAATAGAGAGGAAAAAAACCACAATACTGTTTCAACACACCATGTTATTAAGAAACCCTGATGGGGCTGCAAAGGAAAATGGGCTCATCCCATTTCCAAACAATAGACTGCAAAGGCTTTTGAACATCTGCTTCTTTCTCACATTGCTATAGTCAGCGCGAGGGAGAAGTCCTTTTGCCACTGACACGAACTGGTGTTGAGAAGATCCTCAAGAATGGTTTAGAAGAAATCTTGTGCTTTGAATGATGAATGGGTTCATAGACACTTAAACCAGTTTTCAGGCTGGTCACTCATTTTTAAAGTTGTCCCATTACTTTTTTTTTGTTCCAATCCACCTCCTACTCCCCGAAATCACTCTGAATCCCAGTTCAGTCTTACAAACCCTTGTCACTTTGTTCAGCTTGGATTGCAAAGCACATTCATTAGCAAACAATTATTCTTATCCACACCATTAATGAAAAAAATCATTGACCTAAGACAGATATTGCACACCTCAACTGACAAGCTTCTTTGAAAAGCCAAGAAGAGGGAGGTTCTATGGGCCTCATGGAAGTCCCAAGGCCTGGAGGAGAACTTAGTAGGAAATATGTGGGAGGATTTTATTATGAGATTTACTGACATCTGTAGGAACCTTGGTGAGGAAAAATGGTTTAACTCTCCTTAGCATGTTCATCTCTGAATGAGCGTGGTGGGCCCCCGCTGGTGAGATCCTCTAGCACTGGGCATGCTAACATGTTTGAAGCTTTTTCTAACCTGTATGTGAGTTAGGAAGGGTGGTGCCCTGGTTAACAATCAGGGAGCAAAAGGCATTTGTGTTTCACATGGGATGCCTGCAGTCACTGCTGTCTTAAATGGAAAGCATCCTAAAAAGGAAGGAACTAGCCCTCAATGCAGAAACCAGGGGTGGTAATTCAAATGGGCACCTAAAAACACTGAAATAGATTTGAATCAATTTACAGGGAGATATCACCATGGACCTGGAGGGAGAGGCATGCAGCCTCTTCACATTAGCTGTGCTTATCGGAGGCAGAAGTGTTAACTGTGGTCTGGGACAGATACCTGCCTGGCAGATTTTAGGTAGTGGTGTAAATGCAGCGAAGAGGGAAGTTGCACTGTGCTAGTTCCCAGCTGCCCGGTACGAGATTGCAAGTACTGCATTGGAGAATTGTGTATGTGGAATCTGTGAGATGAGTGGAAGGATTGAAAAGTCCCACAAGCAAACCCTGCGCAGAAAGGGAATCAAAGCACTTGATGATGTTTCTTTCTTAATTTTATTTTTCCCTTCCTTAAATCTTCATTAACAAATTTAATTGTGTGGCCTTTCTCGTCACAGTTAATACATGAGACAGTGTGGTAAGAATTCAGGAGTGAAATCAAACAAGGAAAGGACAAGCCAAAGAGCACTCGTAATTAGCTGTTTTCAAATAAGCTGGATGCAGTGTAGGTTGTTCTAGGTGACTTAGCTGACAAGCAGCCTGCAAACCATTTGTGCTTTGGTTATGGTGTGTATGAAGGATGAGTGGTGTGGTTGGAAACAGGAAGGCAGTGATACCAGCCCTTTGGTGGAGGGGGAAAAAAAGCCAGAGAGAAAATAGGTCTAGAGACTTCCAATTTGTCTGCAATCTCAGGAAAAAACCCTAGTGTAAGTAACCAAGTGTCTGGAACATAATAAAGCTGTAACAGGCAACATGAATTTAATTTGACACGTTTTATCTCTATGAGACTGTAAAGGCTTTTGTGCATAAGGGAGAAGTTGCAGAAGTGATCACTTTCGTATGGCTGTTGGTAGCTTCCAGATAAGGCAGGGGTATCCAACCTAAATAAAACTATTCTGACATAGGGACCCAAGCTGGTGAAAAGCTGCACTCAGGAAGTGGCATGCGGACAATAGCTTGTTCTTAGTCTGGCAGAGCTTGTCAGTTGAGGTGTGCAATATCTGTCTTAGGTCGATGATTTTTTTCATTAACGGTGTGGATAAGACTAATTGTTTGCTAGTGAATATGCTTTGCACTCCAAGCTGAACAAAGTGACAAGGGTTTGTAAGACTGAACAGAGTGATTTTGGAGAGTAGGAAGTAGATTGGAACAAACAGGCGTTATTTTATTAAGGACAGTTGCAGAGAATGGTTTTGGGAATCTTCAACTGTGAGGACGCACAATGGAGGATGAGAGGCTGGTTTACAGAGAAGGATCCGATTTATGTATTTATTTTTAAAGACATTCAATTTGAGTCAGCAGGGCTGACAACACATTGGGTTGGGTTGCAAAAATGTAGTTGGACTGAAAAGATAATTAGTGTTTGTATAGGAGTGGTGGGATCAAGTAAAGGGCTACAAGTGGGAAGAGAACAAAAGGAAAGCAAGAAACATTGCCCAAGGTCTAGAAAACATGACTTACGGCAAAGTTTGGGGAGGGAGGGCTATAATAATAATAGTAAATGTGGGTTTGCTTTGTCATGTTTGTGGAGGAGAGGGTTGATTACAGCCTTTTGTATGTATAAATGTCTGTTGCAAGAGGAGAGTTAATAAATGGTCTCCATGTCCACCGTGGATAGCAGAAATAGCTTCTCATTTAAATTGCAAAAATAAAGATTTAGTTTAAACATTAGTGGAGCTTCTTAGATGTGAGGTTAAGCATGGGATGGATTTACTGGTGGCTTCCCAAGCCTTTGAGAACCCAGTTCAAAGTAGGTTGGAAAATTATCAGTGAGGAGCGATTTAGGTTTGGCTTATGCTACCTTGGGGCAGAGTGGTGGCTTAGGGATTTTCTGAAGGCTGTCTCCAATGCAAATGCAGTTTTGAGGCCGTGGTTCAACTCAAGCTTGTTAAGGGAGGCAGAAAGGCTCTGGGTGGTTATTGAACTGGGTCATCCACAAACTCTGTGGCCTGTGTTGCAAACGTGAAGGAAAAAGAAAACTTTGAGTACTGCCCAGGACTGGGCATGACAGGGTGGTGTTGCTGGATGCAGAGATCGTCAGGGCTCTGTTCAGGTGGCTTTCTGCACTCCATGAAGTCACAGGAGTGCTGAGCACCCTCTTGCTCCATGCTGAGGTGAGACCTGAGCTCGTTCTGCTCAGGAGCTGCCTGGTGAAGCAAGGCTGAGCCCATGAGTTCGGAGAGCCAGTTCTGCAGGATAACCCCCAGGCCCACCAGCCAACAGCTGGCCCTGGGCTTCCCACCTGGTCTTGTCCTTCCAGGGGCAGCTGTAGTTCCTGTGTCCTGATGCTGAGAGCAGGAGCTGGACAAGAGGGCTTGCCATGCTCCCTGCCAAGCTGAATTAGCCTCCAATGCTATGTAAAGAAATGGGAGAGCAGCTGCTAGCCTCAGAGTGGACAGACGCAGAGTACATCAGTGTGACTCTTTTTTTTTTTTTTTTAAGCAAGCAAAATGCCTCTCCTGATCAATTTAAATCTATCTTAGTAATCGTGTAGCATCTTGAAGGGCTGTACTTGCAAGCAGAGCATATGTTAAATAGAACTCAGTATTTAAGTACTATGAGTATTGCTGTGACAGATATATTGGGGCTAATTTGGCTGCTCATTTAGGCCGATTACTTTGAAGCCTCCCTCCCTGGCTGGGGAATCATTAATGTTATATCCAAGCTGACAACTTGACTTGATGGCAGGGAGCTTGTGCAGGCAGCTGTTAGGAGAGCTGGTGCTGTATGCAGTGGTGAGGTGGTGACCCCAAGCCCAGCAGCCACAGGAATTGCCTTGCATTGCTGCGGGGGGGATGAAGGGGCCCTATTGTGCCCCTGCCAGACCTGCTGCTTGGTGCTGGGGCTCCTATCGCTGATTGTGAGCATGGCAGAGGCAGGCTTGGCCCTGCTGTGCCCGCTGTATGGCAGGCAGCGTGTAAAGAGCAGTTGTTTACAAATGAAAAGATAATTTCTAGCCTGGAATCCCTGTGACAGGCAGTAATAGCAGTGTAAGCTGCGCTGCCATTTACACTGAATACAAGGTTTAGAACGCATGAGATGGCTGAATTGGGAAGTGGGAAAATAGATTAATGGCTTGAGATGCATATTCTCATCATCATCTCTGGTAGAAATATTTCTCTTTTTATGAAGCTCTCCTCAGGGAGGGCTAGAGGAGACTTCAAAATAGAAGTCATCCTTTGTTTTGGCTTTCAGCATTGTCTTGCTGCCATCAAATACCACTTTTCTCCCTCCTGGTAATTTTTATTTTTAAAGAGTCCAGATTGTAACTAAATTTCATGGGCTTGCCATGATCCCAGGGATGTGTCGCTTCTTGCATTCCTGTAGGAAATTCTGCATTTGGGGCAGCCCAAAGGAGATAGGGAGCAGCAGGAAGGTAACTCAGCTTGGAGTGATGTGAGGTGTCTGTGCTGGCAGAGCTTGCTGCAGAGCAGACTTTGATAAAATGCCTGAAATTCCAGCCTGCATCTATAGCTATCAGCTCGAAGAAGGGTATAATCACTGAGGGGATCAGCTCGGTGCAGGCATGTTCTGCAGTGCACAAGGGATTGTGGTGCACAGGGAGCTCCTAATAGGCCGCCCTAGGGGTGGACTTGACACGGTGCGGTGCAAGAGGCTGCTGTTCTTCCAGCACTTCGAACGACAGTTGTCACCCTCTCACAAGGTGCTGCTGCGGTCATTGCACCCACCTGGCAGGGAGCCGTGTCCTCTGCATCCCCTGAGGCCCCTGCAGCCCCATGGACCCATGCAGCGACCTGGAGAGAGCTCCCCAGGAACCTCAGACCACATCTAGCACCTGTGGAGATGAGAAATTGCGATGCCTGGTTCCCAGAGTATGACAGAACTTTGTTCCAACCATAAGGATTAAAAGCTTTTTGTCTCTGTCCTAGGTTGATGGAAACAGCAAGAGAAATGACCAGGGAGTCCTTACCTATCAAATGCCTTGAAGCAGTCATCCTGGGGATGTATCCTTTCATGTGTCCGTCACTTCTTACTCTGCAGCACTGTTGAACATGTCACCTATCCTGAAGGGTGTCTGACATGTGCACAGCCAAAGGTGAGTGTACACATTTCGGGGGCTGTCTGTGCTGTGGATTGGTGAGCTGTTGAGGTGTGTCAGGAGGAGCTGGGGAGGCTGTGTGCTGTTCACAAGCATCAGCTGGTGTTATAGCAGCCATGCTGGCTTTGCCTCCTGCCCCACTAATCTGTGTAACATCAGGATCTGACCCACAGTGTCCACAAGTGTCTGTCTGTACAATCCCTCCTTTGTTTAGTCGTTTGTTGCCTGTTGCTGTTGAAGCTTGTTAACATATGAGAAACATAGGTTCTGTGCTGTTTGTGTGATGTTTGCATACCGAAGTTGGTTCACTTTTTGTTTCTCAGCCCACAGTTGTGGCTTGTGCAGAAACAGGTGTATATTATAGCTAAGTGTTTTACCTTAACTTAATGGCTATTCCTACTCAGGTTCAGAAAATAACAAGGGTATTTTCATTTGGAGACTGACTTGCTTCCTGACCCCCTTGTTCTCTTACTACTAAACTAACTTCATTGTCCCCAGATGCTGGAAAGGGGCAAGGCAGGCCTACAGGTACAGCTGTGCACTGGTTATACCTCAGCACAGTTGATCAAATTTGATTTCAAACAAAGAAAACCAAACCCCAACGCAGAGCAGCTCCTGGCATGTCTCTGCCGCGGTCTGCTTGCTGCTGCTGCCCCCTCTCGTGGCAGAAGGAATTGGCATGTGTTGTAGTGCCCGTGCTGCTGCCTCCTCCTGCCCTGGCAGGGCCCTCTGGCGGCTTGGGAGTCCTGAGGGCTTGGTGGCAGCAGGTGGCTTGCACTGACACCAATGTCTGTAGGCCTGTCGTGCTTACCCATGTGTCAAGATTCTATTTTGTATTATCTGGAGAACAAAGTGGGGAGGAAATCCCCAGGAGGAGCTGATGCTGCTCTGCAGTACTGGTAAGAGTCAGTGTGTCTTCTGGTGCTGTATTTCTAGTACTGAACTACGTAGTGCTCAAACAGAGGATGAGTACATCTGTGATGTAAAGATGACCATGGTCACCTAAGAGTATCCTTGGTGGTTGAAAAGTTTTGACCATTTTATTTTTGTTTTCTGAAAAAGCATTCTTTTCAAAAATTTTTTTTTCCTGCTTTCCTCAAGTCTGATTTCAATTTTTGGTGGGGGCAAAACAGCAAATGGTAAAAAATCCAGGGCAAAAAAGCCCTGGATTACCATTTCGTATCATCTGAAGTTTCTTTGAGGATGGATTTTTGAGCTTTGAATGAATGTTTCTGTCTCAAGATAGTACTTTCGAAATGTTTATGGAAGGCTTTTAGTTGAGGTTGCCTCGTGAGAAGGCTTAGAGGGGAGAGTGGGACAGGGCTGTCTTTTCCTTTGTTTTCCATTTCCTGCATTGGAGGTCCATTGCGTAAGAACAGGGGATGCCTGCTGGGGTGGTTGTCTAGTAACACGTTCATTAAAGGAAGCTAAAAGATACCAGCAAAACATTTAGATTTTATATTAAAGGCGAGGTGTAGGCACACAGAATATCAGTAGCAAGTAGATGGGCCACCTGAGTGTGTGATTTTTAGAAGTGGCCCTTACAAAGCCTGAGTCCCTGTGGAGCCTCATGGTGTGCTCCAGGTGTGTTTCTGGGGCAGATCTCTGTAACGTGTCCTTGGCTGATTTTTTTTCCTCAGCTGTGAGATTTGAGATACTGCTGCCATCTGTTCCCTTTCCTGAGTGTCACATCACTGAGTTGCGTCCACCTGAGCTGAGCATCCTGGTGTGTGTGTGTTAACCACTGGTTCTCTTCTCTGCCTCCAGAAATAGGATACTGCTGTGCTGACAGTCCTTGTCCTGTTGCTTGGCTACCAAAAGGAGCAAAGCCCGGCTTTGCTGACAGTGGACCCTCAGTGTGAGCCTCCATTCAGAGCCCAGCTTGCGCAGAGTGGCTTAGCAAGGTGTCATTTAATTGAGCTGCTTGCTGGCTTGTGCAATTGCCTTTTGCAATGTGACTTCTTATAAAATACTTCAGCAGTCTCTCGTGGTGCAGAATTAAGTTTTGCATAATTGCCTTCGCGCTGGATTTTGAAATGTTTTTATCCGGCAACAAGTAAAATACTGAGCTATTCTGTGTGCACACAGCAAGGGAGCAGCTGCTGTGAGATTACCAAAAGCTCGTACAGATCTTCCAGCATTATATTGATGGCAGCAGTCTGCACAGATCTCCTCTGCATAGCTGTCTGAACTGGCTTTGTGTCTTGTTGCTTTCATGGGCTGCTCAGCAGTGCCTAACTGAAGGCATTCCTCCTGCTGCCCTCCCCGGGATGCTTCTCAGTTCAGCTGTAGATCAGCTGAGTAGTGTTGTGTTCACTACATCCGTTATGAGCAAGGATCAAAACTACTTGTGCTCAGGAAAGGGAGTAGTAAACCAAAAGGTGCCAAGGGAATTGTATCCAATTGCTGTATCAAAATGTGGAGAGCAAAATAATGGAGGGTGAATACAGATTCTTGGGGGTCCACAGAGTGCTGTCTGTGACAGGTGAATCTAACTTAACTCTCACTGACCGCAGTGTCCCTGTCCTGGTTCATGCAAGGTAACCAGCAGACCTGTGCAGTGTATGAGACCTCCTGCTGTCTGATAATGTCATTAAATGGGGAGAACAGAGGTGCCCCAGGAGTAGAGATGATTTAATGGCTTTACACTCTGCCCGTTTAATCATTGGGTGATGTTTATCTCTGCTGGAATTCCTCTTGCCTTGCAGGCAAGTTCCTGGCTGGGAGAGAGCGCTTTGGTTAGGGGGAGATTTTCTTCCTGCCGTCACTGCAGGGTGCCTGGGATACTGACATCCTCTCTGTCCCCTCCTTGCTTTCTGCAAGCTTGTCTGCAGCCTGGCCTGTTTTCTAACTGGAACAGAAGCAGGGAGGGCCCTGCTGAAGTGCTGCAGCCCCTCTGGTAGCTGGGAAGAGCTCAGAGAGCTTGTCGTGACTTTCATCTTCATGGCCTAACCTTGAACTAGGTGAACTGCACCTGGGCATTAGAGAACTGGCTCCCTGCTCAGTCAGCAGGACCATGCAGACCAGGGATTTCAGTGCTGCATCAGCTGCAGGTTCCCACGAGCAGCCATGTCTGGTCAGCTGGGCTGCCCTGCCCTCCTCCCTGGCACCAGACCGCCCTGGCCTGCGCTTGCTGTCTGAGCCTCCCTGCCTGTTGTCACTTGACAGTCAATCCCTTGGTTTGGGCACCAGTGGGCTGGCACCCTGCAGCCTGTCCCCTCGCCACCTGTTGAGCTGGCAACAGTTCCCAGCGGCTGCGGGAGGCTGTTGGTCATAAGCCACACAAGCTCGGGTAGCCATGGGAAGCCAGCTGCTGCTGTGTAGATGGCATCAGCTGCTAAGGCCTATTTCCAGAAATGTCAGTGTCCAAAGCCTGGAGCCACAGTGCTAGCACGTGGAAAGATCCTGCTCAGATTATGTATTTAAAAATAAAAAAAAAGCATTAGAGAAAACCCTTTCTAAATTTGCTCCTGGCATATGAAGGAGGTGAAGGGTTCCTCTTCTGGCTGGGAGCTGCTCTGCACTCCTCGGTGGGGAGCACCTATTTAGGGAATGGTCTGTAACAGAGAGGAAGAATGCTGGGATTTCTGTGGGACTTTTTTGGTAGTAGAGTTTACTAGGCAATAAATTAAAACACAGAAGGGCTGACTAGGAAGCATTGCTGGAGTCATCATGTGGGTATATAGATTTAAAAAAAAAAAACCAAAACACAGACATCCAGAATCTAGTTTTGCTCTAGAGTTTTAAAATGGAGTCTGACTCAGATCATGCCTTAGCTCAGGATGTTCATAGAACCAAAGAATGGTTTGAGTTGGAAGCCTTAAAGCCCACCCAGTTCCAACCCCCAGCCATGGGCAGGGCTGCCCCCCCAGCTCAGCTGCCCAGGGCCCCATCTAACCTGACCCTGAGTGCCTGCAGGGATGGGGCACCACAGCTTCTCTGGGCAGCTGTGCCAGGGCCTCACTGCCCTCCAAGTAAAGAATTTCTACCTAAATCTCCCCTGTTAGTTTAAAGCCGTTCCCCCCCCGTCCTATCACTGCGTTCTCTGGTGGGGCTCCAGATGTTGTCTGTGTGCATTTTCTCAGTGGGGGCAGGAGGTGGTTATCCATAAGGTGACAGGTAGGTCTCCTGGGTGACATCTGAGGAGATCAGCATCCCTCAGTAGTGATTTTTGGCTGTGTAGCCCCATGGCCGGGCCCTGGGAAGCTGCGTTGACTCGCACCAGGACCACGATCTGGAGGGCACCGAGCTTTCCTTGCAGCTGCCTATGCTCTCTCCTGCTCCGTGCTGTGTCAGCATTGTGCTGTGTAATTTACTCCCTGACTCTCCATCCTGCAGTTACGGGCCCAGCTCAGAAATGTGATTGCAGCCGTGGTGTCAGCATGTCTTTGCCTTTTGTTTGCTACAATACAGCTCTACTTGGGCAGAACAGAAAGGAAAAGAACTAATAATGACACACGGGTGGAGGGGAAGCCCGTTTGCTGTGTATTTCATCTCGGGTGGGGACTCTCATTAAGCAGTCCCTCGGCAGAAGCAACCTGTACCTAAAGGTTAATTTCCACAGCAGTTGTTGCTGGGTTGTTTGATGGCGGGTAATTTCCATCCTCAAAGGAGCCTTTTACTCCTACCCAGCGTTTAATGAGATTAAATTGCAACTTCTGCAAGGCCTGGTGGCGGAAGTGTGTATGTGTGGCAGGCGGCCGCCACGCTTTGTGTGGGCTCAATAGAAGGGCACTGGGGAGCGAGGAAAAAATCCTTTCATAATGAAGGGAAAATAGTGGCGATGTTTGAACGCTTCGTAGGTGTTAATAAAAGATACTGCTTTTTCAGTTACACGGATTGATAAATACAATGGGCTTCTGTAAGAAACTGTCTGTAGGACAAGTTACTGTAATGTGACTTTGATAGATGCAGGATGCTCCTTTTAAGGCCCGGAGCAAGGTGACCTAAATGAGATGACAGTGGGCCGAGTTTTCCAGTTGTCACAATTGTTGTGGTAAAAATGTTTGAGTATGTGAAATTCAACAAGTGTTGGGTGGATGATGTACCCCAAATGTGCTGAAGTGTGCTGCAGCCATTCCTTGTCACTGCACCTGCCCTGCCTGGGGCCAGGAGGTCCTGTGGGCCTCAGTGCCTGGAGCTGGGGCTCAGCTGTCCGGGATTAGCAGCAGGGAGCCGCACAGACTCGGCACTGATGCGGACCCGCTTGTGTGAGGGAATCTCCCTGTCCTTCCCCCTCAGTGAGGGTCACTGATGTCCTGAGGAAACCACCTGGGCCAGCATGCAGCTCCCATCTGAGATCACACATTGCTGTCAGAAAGCTTGGCCTTCAGCCACTTCCCCCTGGTGCGTTTGGAACGGCCAGCCAGCAGTTCAGGGACAAATTCTGCTTTTTAAAAAGGTTTGCTCATGGCCATATGTGTCTGTGCTAATCTGGAAACAGTAATTGTCAACTCAGGAGCTTGTCTTTATCTCACCAGCGTGTTACATATACAAAACCGGTCTTGTATGAGGAGTGGCCTGACTGAGGGTCATATTGAAAGCCAGGTCTGTAACCCGAGAGGATTCTGATCTGTTTGTATTGCTTAACGGCTGCAGAGATGTGTGAAAATGAGGATAAACAGCCTGAGTCCTACCCAATGTCAACAGTTCCCTTCTGGTTTTGGTGTCAGATAAAGGAGTTCCCAGGGATTTGGGGCAGATGCTCTCCTCCAGCATACTGCACTGAGCACTGTCATTGTTGCTTTGTTTTTCTGTTCTTCCCCACAGGCGTGGTAGAGTCAGGCCCTTTTCTGCCTCAACAATTGTGTCTTGTTCTCCAAACAGTAAAATGGGCTTTAGTAATATTGACAATTGCTGGGGCACACTGAGAATACACTTGTGTTTGCATGGGTCCTGGCAGTGAAAACTGTTGGAGGTCTCACAGCTGTACTGTGGTGCTCCCTTCTCAACCCCATTTTTGCCTTGACTCAGTGCACAGATACCTAACAAATGGGCAGCCCTCTGTGGAACGATTCCCCATCAGCTTTAAAACCCACTTCTCAGGGAACTATTTTCATCATGTGGTGCTTGGCATTTACTGCAATGGCCGGTATGGATCACTGGGCATGAGCAGGCGCTCGGATCTAATGGACAAACCTCTGACTTACCGAACTCTGAGCGACCTCATCTTTGAATTTGAAGACTCCTATAAAAAGTACTTGCATTCAGTCAAAAAAGTCAAAATCGGATTATATGTCCCACATGAGCCGCACAGCTTTCAGCCCATTGAGTGGAAACAGCTGGTCCTCAATGTATCCAAAATGATGCGCACAGAAGTCAGGAAGGAGCTGGAGAAGTTTGCCAGGGATATGAGGATGAAGGTAGGTCTGGTGCCTGGTTTTAGTTCCAGGATCTCTCCTTCAGCCTGGGAAACACTGGAATTCCACATTCTCTCCCTGGGATTGTTCTCTGCATGTTTTCTAGCTCTGGATGAGGGTGGCCAGAGGAGGCTATTGGGGCTGAAGCTATGGGGTTGCTGTACAGCTCCAAATTGAGCAGGTTTGGCATTACATGGGGGTGGATGTCTGCAGCACAGGGAAATGGGCCTTTCCTCTATCTGCTGAGAGGTGCAAGTCTGTAGAGGAGCATGATGGCAGTCCCCGAGGTATGCGAGCACATGTTGAGGAGAGTCGCTTCTCCATGTAGGGCATGCTTCCCACCACCCATTCTTCAGTCACGAGGTAGGTGAGGTGGGGAGGGAAGGAAAGCAAACCCTTGGCAGGACCAAGGGAAGCACAGGGAGAGAGGGCTGGCTGCCAGAGGGCTGCAGGGTTTGGCTGCCCTTGGGGCGAGGGGTGTCCCTGAGCACGCTGCCAGCACGGCTGTGGGCAAGAAGCCGGTCACAGCTAGGGCAGAAGGGGCGCTGGGGCCTCTCCAGCCTTCTGCTGGCAGCAGGAGCTGAGCAGGTGCATTGCTAAGTATGGGGCTGGCTCTTTTGGAGTGGTATGTGAGTTATTCTGGGTTCCCACACCCTTCCCTGCTGAGGAATGGCTCATACATGGCAGCGATGTGCCTTTTTGGTAGGGGCTGAGGCTGCCTCCCTGCCCCCTGATGGAGTGCTGCTGCTGGCGTTGGTGGCAGCAGGACAGCTCTCTCCTGTGCTGCCAAGTAGGGCGGGAGGGGTGAGCGGTGCCCTCCCTCTGCCTCTGGTGCGTGTCTATCTCTGGGAGTCCTCTGAGGTTCCCACTGGGGACAGAGAGGGCTGTATCCTCCAGCCGTGCTGCAGCCAGGTGGGCCCAGCGAGCATCACTGCTGGCTCTGTCACTTTGTGCCCGCTGCTGGGCACGTGCCTGGGGCACAGGAGAAGGAGGCAGCAGTGAAAGGCGCTGAAGCCAAAGTGGTCTTATACAGCGCTTCAGAGGAGAAACAGCATGTGGGGCAGTGGCACAGAATCACAGAATCACAGAATCACAGAATCACTAAGGTTGGAAAGGACCTATCATCTAGTCCAACCATCCACCTATCACCAATGGTTCTCGCTAAACCATATCCCTCATCACAGGTAGGATGCCATACCAGCTTGTACCCTGATGTCATCTTAGGCAAATATGCTTGGTTACATTGTAATACAGCTTTTTTTTCCCCTTCTTCTCTATTCATACACTTCTAATAACATCTGGAGAGCAAATCACTTGAAGAGGGCTCCAGTTAAAGAAGTCCATGCAGGTGGACAGCTTCCTGAACTTAGTGCCTGCTTCTGATAGAGGCACCAGCTCTGTTTTTGTACCAAGCCGTGACATTGTGTCCTTTCCTCAAGGCCCGGACCACAGCCCTGTGCACTTGAGGGCTGAAAGCCCTGAACTGAGCTCTGCCCACATGAGTAAGGCTGTGCCTAATGCCACCTTGACCTCCTCTTAGTCAGTCACAAGATGACTTAATTCAGGGCTTGAGCCATTTAATTCAGAACATTTACATTGCAAGGTCTGATTTGGAGGATTGAGTCTTGAAAACAGCCTGAAGCATGAGTGCTGTGCCGATGGAGTTCCTCTTAACCTGGGCAACATTTGAATGAACCCCAAGGGACTGAGGGCTCTGTGTGTGACATCTGTGCTACTGCCTAAGGCCCTTCATTTAAGCTTTATTTTTTTATGAATTGTTGCCTTCATGGAACGCTTCTCCCTTTCCTTCCCATCTCCTGCAGATTCTGAAGCCCTCAAGTGCCCATTCTCCCATGAAGGAGAGGTCGCGGGGTAAGTCGCTGTCCCCTCGCCGAAGGCAGGCCAGCCCTCCGAGACGGCCGTTCAGAAGAGACAAATCGTGAGTACTCCTGTGCTGTCACTGCTGCCATCGCTGGCGTACGAAGCTGGGGGTGATGATATATTTATTATTTGACAGTGTACAAAATGTAGACACTGGCATTTATAGGAAAACTGTATCAGGACCTTGACTGCCTGAGAGGCTCTCCAGGCCAGCAGTGCTGCTTGTCCCGGTGCTGCTGTGGTTACTGGTCCCTGATGGCTCCTCTGTACAGTGTCATTGGAAGCCCTGTTGACACTTGTTTGGTTCAGCTCTACTGGGTGTTGGATGGCTGTGGCAGTGGAAGTGTGGGTTCCACCTTTTATTTTTTTTTCAGTTTTTATGCAGTACATTTTTGGGAGAAACGAAGAACATACCTTGGGGTGCAGAAGGCCTTTACGGGGAGGAAAGCAGTTTGATCACATTTTGGGGTGTTCAGACATAAGTATTAGAAACAGGAGAAGATCTCCCGGTGGTGCTTGACTATCACTGCTCCAAAAGAAATTGGATTTCCTGTGAGTAGCACTGGTATTAGGCTGCTATCCAGCTTAGGGGATTGTGGAAGAAGTCAGCCTTTCTCTTCTTGCCAAAGCAGAAATAGCTCTTCCATTGTAAACTTTTGATTTTAATCGGTTTAAAAAACCAGGCCACTTCATTCATGCTTCGTAGCTATTTGTTTTTCTGCAACTGAGTGGGAGGAACGGACTCGGACTGCGAGCGATACCTCTAAATGGACAGAAGTGGGCTGCCAGGCCTTTTACAGCCACCAGCACACTCCATACCTTAGATGCGGAAGAGTCACGCTCTAGCTGCATTGCTTCGTGCCAGGAAGCTGACAACTGCGAAAGCCCACACGTCACCCAGATTAGTCACACATTTATGATCACCTCTTTTTAAATAGGCTCCCGGACTACTGTCTCAGCACTTATTTATTTATTTTAAAGTGGCTAACAAAGACATTAGGCTAGCTTTCTAAAGATAACTTCCAGATAGTTTAGCAGCAGATGATTTCACAGCAGGCTTTTATTTTAACTTGTGAATTCGTACTTGGTCCACGATGCTGTGCTTTAGATGTCATCACTGCATGCTCCTTGCTTAGTGCATGAGTAATTATAGTCATGGCAGGCCCTGCCCCCCCCCCCCGGCCTCATTTGCTGGGTTCTTTTGCAGGGATGGGGTCCCCTCTGGGTTTCTCCCAGTGTAGTACAGAAGTGCAATACAGGCACTGCAGCTGCATCTACATGGTATTCTGAACGTATGGTATGGTATTCTGTATGGTATTCTGAACCAAACCCTGCATCTTATCTCATGGGGATGTATAGCACTGGTGCTGAGACTGGGAGTCCAAGAACAGCGAGAGATGTGCTATATGAAGTTTCCAATGTCCTTTCTTCCTCCCTCTCTTTAATTAAAGCCAGCCTGGATGGTTCTGCTTCTATAATTCTCCTCTGTTAAGTACTTAAAACTGAGACATGTGAGAATAGCTGAGAGCCTGGAATGAACTATCAAATTAAATGCTTCCATAAACTATATGTTGTCAGGATTATTTAGGTTTAAGAATGTTGCTGCGGGAGTTTTTCCATTGCATGCTAAATAGAGAGAGACTGATTGCTCAGTCTTGAAGTTTCATTTGCTTGGAGTTGTGGATATAGTAACAGCATGTGCTTAAGTGAGATAACTGAAGCAAATGGCTTGATAGTACCAATCTATAAGATGCCTGGAAAGTGTAAGGTCTTCATCTCAGGCTTTCTGTTTGACTGGCTCTAGAATTTCATGCAGATTTAGGCAATGGGAAGGAGTAGGCTGAGACTTCTGTTACCACATGAGAGTCCTTGCCCATTGACTCTCAGCAGTTTTCATGTTCTTGTAAAAGCCAGAGGATGGACAGCTTGTTCTTTGCTGGTGCTGGGCTTTAGGGGTAGCCTACATGAGTAGCTCTGGTTATGCTCATTTATGTAAGAAATTCAGCATGCTCGTGCTTGCAATGAGAAAACTGGATGTAGTCAGCCCTAGTTTGAAGTAAGCTGTACCTGGCTCTACTGGTGCTGTCTGTTCCTGTGCGGCAGTGCCAGATCGCTCTCCCCTCCTCTCCTTGTAGGCCTGCGGTGGTGGACAAGAAGGGAGACCTGGCTACGCTCAACGAGGTGGGCTACCAGCTCCGCATCTAACAAAGCCATAGGCTGGACAGAGGGCTTCCTTGGTGCTTCCCACTGCACTTTACCCTCGCTCCATTGGAAGGAAAAAGGAATGGAACTATTTATTAACTCGTGGACACTTATAGTAAAGGTTTTACCTAGAAAATAGAACGGAGAGGATTATTCTTGGTGGCTGTATTTACTTTCATTCAGTTCATGAAAAGGCATCAGTGAAGAGAACCTTCCCTCTATCATGTAGGACATAACACCAGTTGTATGTGAATTTCTACAAATAGAGTTTCACTATATGAGCACTGATTGAATTTGGACATTGTGCTAGGTGGTACCTTTGGGATGGCTACAACTCATACTCTTAGCATTAAGATGTGCTGGGTGCAGTGTTTAAAAAAAAAAAATCACATTCAGTATTAATAGTCAATTCAGCAATAAAAACAACCAGTGCAGCAGTGGCATGATTTTTTGAAGTGTCAACATTACCTCACAAAACTTAATAGATATGCAAAACTGTCAGTATTATTGTTTTGTAACAAGTTTGTACTGTTTCCCAGCATTCCTGGTAGTATTAAAATGGCACTGGACGTGCCCTGCCACCTCTATTATTGTTTTGTGCATGTTGCTGAAAGACATTAAGTAATAGTAATATGCAAGTGTATTCTTAAACATGCTTTTTCTTGGGGAAAAATGAGTTTTTTAAAAAAATAATGGTAATTGATGAATAATGAATTTCTAAAATTTCATAATTTTTTATACTTTGTCACAAGCTTTTTGTCTTTCTTGACTACACTGCTGAAGCACAAGAAGAGATTGCTGTTTTTGTAGAGACAAGTGTCTACAATAATGGTTTGTTCCTTGTATATGTTATTGGAATCGCTGAAAAAACGTCCAAATTGCTGAGTCTTTACACATCTCCTTCAAGATTTGTGTGCAGCTTTGAACCTTGTCTTTGAAAGGCCAACTGCTCTCAGATAGTGATGCCTTGACATCTTATATTAAGATCAGACATCACAGGCTGAAGTTAAGCTTCCACTGTGCTGCCTAGGGAATTTCTCTTGTATGCATCATAATCACAACTGCTTAGTCAGACCTGAATAAGGAAGCTTGTACTGGGACAAGTTCAGCAATAAAATACATTGTGTGTCTGAAATAACCGAGAACCAGGCTTGTCTGCTTCTTCCCTCCTCTGCCCTTCCGCTGTGAGACTTGGCTAAGGACCTGTGATGGATGGCAGCGTTCACAAGTGACGTGGTAATAGACTTTCATGCCTTTCGCATTAATGAAGTTCTCTGGAAGCATTTGAGCGCTGCATTCCTGAAAATATTTCATTAGGTGCCTAAATAGAAACTGGATTATTCCAAATATCCAGCCTCTACCCTTTGTGCTGTGCTTATAGATTATACTGCCATGGGCCTTGTGTACGTCCTCTTCTGGGCACGCACTTGTTTTGGAATCTCATAGAAGACAGGGCATTCAAACACAGTGACAGTAATACTGTGTGAAATGGAATGATGTAAGCTCCTAGAACCCTTCCTGCGTCAGCCAGGAAATGAATGAAAACAGAAGGAAATGAGTGCGTATACCCAAACCTCAGAAGAGGATTGCTTGCTCAGAAGAGTCAGTGAACTCATCTACCTAGGACAGGAAGCCAACAGAGACCCAGCAAGCTTCTACAAACAGCAAAACGCTCTTCGGTCATGAAGACTGATTAGTCTTCATGAGGCCTGGAAAGAAGACTTTTCAAATGTATTATACTTCTTTATACAAGATTACTGGATCAGTTACAGGGAGGCCTTTCTCATCCCTCTTTCCCCAAACTTTTTCACTCCTGTGTTCACAATAGGAATTTTGGTTCAGGAGTGAAGTTGAAGAGAGGGAAGAATTCTTTTGGTAGAAATTCTTGTATAATTTGACATCAGCTACCGAGTTTGGTTTACACTTTGTGCTGCTCAGTGTCTTGTGACAGTTTTCTTCTTGTGTCTCTTAGATTTCTCATGGGTAAAATACTGTAGAAAAACTGACATGGTGATCAGCTGTATCATATAGCATGAGGGTATCTGGTATGTTCCTATTTTGTTCTATGGAACCACAGTTTACTATTCTTTAACTCAAGTAACAGTGGTTGGTATATATCTTTTACCAGGGTCCAGAGCAATCGGAGTTATTTTTTCTTAACCTCTAACGTATACCGAAGCTCTTTTATGCTACAGAGCTGTTCTGAGGTGGTTCTTGTTCAACTGAAAATTTCTCTTGAAACTTGCTTATTATGGCATTTGTCTTAATGGTGGTTCTAGTGGCTGTTTTTTTTTTTATCTTCCTGCCAAATGGTCAAATAATGTAGAAAACATGCATGCTGTTCTTTGTTTTTTTCATTACTTGTATGCTTACGCACAGTGCGAGACTTCAATAAAATATCATCGTAGTCTTTGTAATGACTTAGGGTTACTTTTTGTCTCGTCTAACGCTGGCTATTATTGTTAAGTGTCCAGGTTGTGATATTCCAGAAAATACCCAAGTCATTTTAAAATGTCACAGTGACACGGTATTTAAATACAAGACAAATATAGAAAGCCACTGATCAGCACAGCCAAAGCATTTGCCTTTAAATTAGTGTAAAATTTAAGATTCAGACCAGCCCTACAGCATGTTTGGAGTGGCCTAAATAAGTACTTCCTGCTGTAGAAGAGATTGGAACTGATGTGAAACCTGTCCTGTGAAAGAGCTGAGGCTTTAAGCGAATACTTCTCTGAGTGCCAGACAAGGGCTGCTCAAGTCCTACCTTACCTATCTTCTCCTGTTAAATTCCTTTGCAGAAGTACTCAGATGAAAGTGGCTCAAAAGGAACTCCATAATAAAATATTATTTCCAGCTCGTTACAATATTTGATGTGCACACAAACTCTTCCTTTTACTTGAAGAAATGCACAGTTCTCAGAGAAGAATCACTTTTACTCAGATTTACAATAAAGACCATTTACAGCATTTCTGTGAAAAATAATGCCATTTTAAGACAGGCACAGATGTTTTCCATTATCAAAGAGGAAGCTCGTGTAAATTCTTCCTTTTTTTTTTCTTTTGCCTCAAAGCCTTCATAAAGCAATTAAAACTCTTAAAAAGGCTCTTTAAAAAGTCTACTTTACCCAACACTACCAAATCAGCATGCAAGCAGAACATTTAAACCGAACCAGCAGTGCTTGAACTAACTTTAAAAAATAAAAATCATATTAAGAGAGAAGGTGGGAGTAACTGTAGCTACATGGAAAGTCCTTTGGGTGTTACCGTTCAATGAGCCTGAACTCTGCGAGCAATGGCAGGTGGTCAGAGGAGTTATTTTCGTTGGGAAGACCATTAACAGTCCAGAGATCTTTCTCTGCTAGAAGTGCCAGCCTACCGAGGAGCTTCAGCCCTCCATGAAGAGAATCCTCCGTTCCTAAGTGAAAACAAACAGACAAAAACATTCAGCGCAGACTAAACTAAAAAGTAAAAAAATAAAGAAAAAAGTAATAGATGGCATTCATACATTTTTAGAAGGAAGAGAACATGACAGTCTGTGGTTTTGCATGGAACAATAAGCAAACAAGATGGTCTGGAATTCTTTCAATTTATTATTGTTCCCACACAGAAGGACTTGCTCCCACCAGAGCTGCGGTACTCAGAAGGACACAGCCCCTCCACTTCGCAGGAGGGGGAGCTGAGGTAATAAGGGAAAGGGATTTATTTGTCCGTTGTAACTTCCCTGAAAAAGCCTCATACAATCCAGTCTTATTCCTCAGCGCAGGGGCATAGCTGTACAGAGCTGACATTTGCAAAATTAAGAATCATGAGAGATTTACTGGTACACATAACATTTCTGTATCCTCAAGCATGCAGTTCTCCAGCAGGCAGACAATACTCTCTCTGCTGAGGATGAAAGCCTTTGGCATCTTCATTCCTCATTGCTCATCATAAGAAATGGATCTTTCCCAGTGTTTCCTGCTAACTTTCCATCATAGCCTTAAAACAAATTTTAAAAGTACCAAAAAAAAATCCCTTCCTCCCCCCCCCCAGTGAAAAGCATCACATTGGTCATGGAAGAGCGGAAGATGAATGACAGCCTTTTACAACCTTATTATTATTACATTATATTTAAAATGTGTCCTCATTAAAAACAAACAAATGAACAAACAAACCACAAAGCCATCAGCAGCAGCAGCAAGAAGTAAGCTTTTTTTTTTTGCATTAAGTAAAGAAATTCTATTAAGAATGAGATCCTTCATGTTGCATCAAACTTGTAGACTTCTTGAGCTGCCTCCTTGGGAGAGCAGACTATTCTGCACCCCTACCTGTTGGTTGCACAGAGGTACTACAGAGGGAGCTGAGTGCTTTTCAGGAATGGCCCAAAACAGCAGCTGCAGCTTTGACAAAAACGTGTATGAAATGAATGTGTATGATCAGCTATTTCAGAACTTCCAGCTGAACCTTTTAAGGGCTGGCTTACAAGTAAAACTATGTAAAGGATCACCCAGCAACTGCTAAACTTCTTGCAGAGTTCAGGAGCTTCACCCCCTTTGCAAACTGCTAGCTTACCAGGCCCCTGACAACCCAGCAGCTGCTTACTGCTGCCTTGAAGGAAATCCTTCTTGCTGCAAAAATGTCTCAGTGTCTTTAGAGCACACGTCTGCTCAGCTCTTAAGCCAAATGTATTATTTGGCAGCACCTGCACTTCTACAAAGGAGCAGTACATTGCTACAGAAAGTGTGGTCTGTATGCGGCTCAGGGCATGCACTTTGGAAGCAACTAAATCCAATCCGGCAGGACCCAGGTAAGTACTAACTGCCTTTTCACAGAAACATTTCCAGAACACCAACCTAAGTTCTTGGCTAGGCATGCCATACATTTTTAAATCAATCACACAGCGCTCAGATTGCACAGTATGCAGGAGTTATTTGGAAACTCTTTTCTAGGAAGCTTCTCATTTGCTGTGTGTGTTATGACAAGCGAGACTTCGGTACATTCACTCAGTGACTGTTAATGATCTAGACATCTATGAGAGATGAAGGTGTGATTTTCATCTCAGTTACCAAGAACAATATCAATTCACAAAAATCAGTGGCAATCTGCACTGGGAGCAGGAGTGGAATCCAGGTTTCTTTGCTCAGAGTCCTGCAGAGCCATTTATCTGATGGCACTGCACTGTGCGCTCATGTCTGACAATGGCATAAAACATGCAGCTAACTGTAACGTGAAAAGTCTGCTGCTCAGGAGTACCACACTAAGCACACAAATACAATCAAGGCAGTGCAGCTCCCCCACCAAGAAAGGCACCCGCAGAGGCACCGCGTCTTTCTTGCACCATCTGGTGAGTTTTAGCTGGAACTGCAATCAGGGGAGTGACAATTGGGCATCTGCCAGCGCCTGATCTCAGAGGAAAGGCCATTCACTTGATATTGACTGCACCAAGGCTATCTGAAAAGTAATTCTCTAGGAAGCAGTTCATTTATCAGCTTTAGCAGTTGTCATGAATTGCCATTTTATTGACTGAATGATTGGCAAAACTACTTTGTTGTAGGTCTGGCCACTAAGATCCTCCATGAGTTACCGTCAACAGTATTTCCCAGGTGCTACTTACATCGCTGATTTTCTGTAGCCTTAGCTCTTGCTTTCCATGCTGAGATGGTAACTACAGGAATATTTCTCTAGGTGAAAGAGTTTGCCCTGTGTGACATTCCAGCTGTGGTAGGTTGACAAGGCAGCCATACCTCTGAGGTACCCGATATGGATCAAATTATCACGTTTCCCTTACAACCGGATCCAGAAGTTCCCTTTTAGCATCTCTGAAAAATAATTAAAAGTTGGTTTCTTTACCTGGCTGGGCAACAGAATCATCATTTGCTGCAGAATAGAAAATGTAATCCACAGTGACTGCGCTTCGGGAGTGACAAGTTGTTACTTCTGGCAGCCCAGTTTCAGGAAAGTAGTGAGAATAGACTGAAGACAGCTTAAAATGGTGCTCCAATTTTGAGGACAATCTAGACAGGAATCAAAGAAAAACATTTTATTTTCTTGCATTTCCTAGAAAAAACCAATCACATGGTTTCTCGTTCAAACAAAATAATCATCTGGATATGCAAACCGGTGTTTCCCTTAAGCAATCAGTCTCATCACTTTTTGTGCTAGAAATGTTTATATATATTTTATAAGAAAGGGACTGGCTCTGGCTCATCTCTACCTGGGCCTTTCTGTATGTAGAGAAATTCCTTTTTTTTCCCTGAACTAAAACTCAAGTGTTTTCAAGTTAGGCTATGCCTAAACTTCCCTCTGCTCAGGCTCCTGTTTTGCCTTTCCTCATCATCAGCCAGTCTGCTCCTCTTCAGTTCATCTCATCTCATCTGTTTATTCAGTTCTGAAAGAAAAAAGCACAACTGCACCTTTCAGCAGCAGAGCTCTTCTCTCCCTCCCAGCCATTTGCTCCCATCGGCTCAGCAAATTACCCTTTCCTCAGCTGTACCTGCCTCGCCCTGCATGGCTGCATTTTAAACCTAATCTGCAATATGTTCTGGTTAAAATAAAGTGTTTTGTTGTTGTTTTTACAATTAAATCGGCCTGGATGGCAGTGGGTACAATACAGGAAAGTAGCAATTTCTGCTCTGGAAATGGATGGGGAATAAGTTCCTCTTTTCAACTGATTCTACTGCCAACAGTTATACGTTGCAGCTTCCGCAGACTTCTGCATCCTGCATTTTGCTGACCTTTTCCATCTATGTTTAGCAGAAGTGCAGCTTTCCTGAGTCAGTACAGCCTGCCCTAACAGCCTGACACCAGCCAGTGCCAAATGGTTAGGTGGGGAGTGAGAACTGGTAAACCATTCAGCAATCCTGTGACTCACAGCCTAGCCGACAATCATTGCAGCTACACCAATTATGTACAACAGCTTCTTCTTCGATGAGTTTTCCTCACCATTGCTCAAGTACTTGTACAACATTGCTTAGCAGTTGGTTTTACTTGTGCTGAGAGCAAAGAGCGTTTGTCTGTTTTATATCTACTGTCTGGAAATTTGTCACAATCAGTATATTCTCTACTTAACCCTTCAACATTTGCTCATGTTCTGCTAGCCCTTAATGATTTTCCAGTTAATCCCCTCCCAGCTTTCTTTTTTTCCTAAATCAAGAGACCCAAGTCCATTTAGTCACTCTTCAGATCAAAGCTACTCCAATGACTTTGATCATCCTTGTTACTTCATTTCCCTTATAAGATGAAGCAAAAAACCTGCAAGCAGTCTTCAACATGTGGCATGCTACAGATTTATTTACACTGTAGCATTCCATTTGCTGTACTGTTATCGACTCCCTTCCTCAGAACAGTTATTCCTTGCCTTTCTGATTACCAGAGGTTTTAATCTATTAGTGATACCAAGATCTCAGTTCTGATAAGACATGGCTAACTTAGAGCCTGACATCACGCATATACCATTAAAGGAGCTTCCTTCTTCTTTGCTTTATTTTACACACTTTTCCCAGTTTGGTAAATGCAAATATATTCTTCCTTTCAAAAAAATAACCACGTGCTTCCTCACAGCAGTCTACTGATTATTTTGCTAGATGGGCAGACTGGGACGAGCGTGCATCTTATATCCGTGTCTGAAATCAAATACAAGTTTGGTCTAAAAACAAAACCAATACAACCCCCCTCCCCCCAAAAAAAATCTAAGATCCAGCCAAAGGAATGCATCTTTTCCCCAACACCACATACTTTTCAGATGCTATCACAATCTCTTTGGTGTTATCCGATGTTGCTTCCTCCGTTTTTTCTCCTGTCAAATAAAAATACATTTTTACATTTAAAAAATAGGATGTAGGTGAGACTAATATTGAAAAGCTACAACAGAATATCTGAATATCTCTAAGTATGCTTTATTTCTTGCGGCAAGCAAGGTACAGTTCACAAAACTGGACTAAATTGCTCTGTTCCATTATTTAGATTCCCTGCATCACATTCATTTCAAATTGTTTTGTCTGATACACACAAAAGGTGGATGAAAGATGCAATAACGTTCAACAAGGAATCACTTGCTTTTCCCATTTGTCTCATGAGATACTCTCACTGTAATACAAGAACACTGGAGCAGAACGTAGGCTGATGCTACACACATGCTGCATTCCTCTCTCTTCTCCCTGTCACAGCACAAGCAGTTGTCCTAATGCAAACACAGTAATCCTGATGTGATTATCTGTCAGCTCCTGAATGGCAAATTCTGTCTCTTCTCTGTATGGGACCTGCTGAATCACGGCCTGAACCTCTGATTGACCACCTGAGGAGAGCAATGAGTCAGCCCTGGGAGCACAGGTGGAGACAATTCTCCTGTGTTACCAGAAGGGCTGGAGCCTGGCTCCACCTCTCCTAGACCCCATTTAAGGGCTGACTGCCAGTGGGGAAGGATCTCTTTTGGAGACTGTTCTTCTTGGAGTCTTCTTAGTGAGCCCAGGATAAGGGTAAGCTTTCTATCTATTCTTCTTTAGTGTGATAACCTGTTTAGCCTAAATCTCCTGTATATTTCTTAATTATAATATCTGTATATTCATTGACTACACACTTCTCAAAGATTTAAGTATGAAAATGCTTATCTTGTACAATATTCAAATTTGCACATGCATATGTGAACAAATAACTTTACACTCAAGCCTAACAATAAGTTTCTGCAAGCTCAAGGCTATTTGTTTCCCTCCTACTAAAAGAGATAATCTGTTTCTCAGTGCTTCCTGAAGGATGCTTTCAAAGGACTGCAAAATCCATCAATCCCGAAACTGACCTGCATCTTCTTCTTTTTGCTGCTGTTTTATTTCGTACACACAGTTTTGTGAAATACCTAATTTTTTGGGCCAAATTGGAATAGATAAGATTCTTTGTCCCCTTGGAAACTCTTCTTGTCCAGAGACCTAAGAAAGACAAGCTTTTTCAGAAAAAAAAATTGTGACTGCATGCTTTCTGTACATTAAAACTGTAAGCAAAAAAACAGCCCCCTAGAATAAATCTTTTATAACGGCTTGTCAAGTCTCTATAAAAAACAGTAAATGCTCTTTATCATAGAACAGCTTGGGTTGGAAGGGACCTAAAAGATCACCCAGCCCCAACCCCCAGCTGCACAGGGCCCCATCCAACCTGGTCTGGAGTGCCTCCAGGGATGGGGCACCACAGCTTCTCTGGGCAGCTGTGCCACTGCCTTGCCACCCTCTCTGTGGAAAAACTTCTGTCTAAATGTATCTTCTTCTAGTTTAAAGTCATCACCTCTTCTTTATCAGGGAGCGTTGTGATAGAACGAGTTGAACCACCTTTCTTGTTGAACCCCTGTAAACACTGAAGGACCACAACAAGGTCTCCCCACAGTCTTCTCTTCTCCAGGCTGATCAAGCCCAGCTCCCTCAGCCTTTCTTCACAGGAGAGGTGCTCCAGCCCTCTGAGCATCCTCATGGCCTCCTCTGGACTGCTACAACAGGTGTGCATCCTTTCTGTGCTGGGGGCCCAGAGCTGAATGCAGTACTCCAGAGGGGTCTCAGCAGAACATACATTCCCTTTGTTTATTCCTATTGAGATTTTTTGCAGCTATCTAATTTTCCAACATAGCTGTTGTGGCACAAAGCTGAGAGATTACTGAGAACATTGTTTGCAATGTAACAGGACTGAGTATAGACATCTCCCTAGCAGAATCTCATTTCATCTTTTTGATGCTTGCTTATTCTTCTGGGATCAAGTAAGGCCAAAGATGGGCTAAAAAAATCCTACCTACTGGCAACAAACAGCACTGGGGCTGTTTTCCTATTTTCTCATTGTACGCAGTTCAGTGCTTCCTATAAATAGCTTTTGGCATACCCAAGAGGCACAGCGCACAAGAATTTACAAAGAAAGCCATCTGACCTGAAACAGTTTAACCTCAGCACCCAATCCTGTATTTGATTTTTACAATTATTCTAACCACTGTAATTCAAAGCTCATCTACAACAAAAGTCATCTTCTCAGAGAGAACACAGTATGTAACTGATTAAGTGGTTATTTTCTCCTGCTTAAAGACCAGAGCACTTAGAGACAGTGATACAATCATCCTGTGGATAACTGCCTTTTAAGAACAGTTAATTTGTTTGGCAGATTTTTCATTTTAGATTGATAGAAGCAGATACAACATCATCATGGTAAGGCACAGCTAACAAACCCAGGCTTAACTCCACAGCAGATTTCTGTCAATTCTCTTTAATCAACTTTTCCAGGTAAGAAATGAAAAGCTTACCTTCCCTATAGCAAGTCCTTCATAATTTAACTTCCCTTCCTTTATAAATCTGTACAACGGAGAACCAGGAACAGAATTGAAGTCACCACAGATGATAATTGGGCAGAAGGTACCATTCTTCTGAGGGGCAACGCTCGCAATCTCTGCCAGGAGCATTGCAAGTTGGGTCAGTTTGATATCCCCTCTCCTCGGGTTATACAGCAAATGTGTATTGGCTATACAAACAGCAGCATTAGTTTTACACGGAAATTTAGGCTGCAGAAGCAACACCAGTCCAACGTTGTCCCTGTCCAAGAGTGGAATATCACGGCGAAAAAATTCCACAGGATTTGATGAGATCAGGCTAAATTTGGAAGTTTTGAAGCAAATAGCACAGCCATCAGGTTTTCTCCCCGTCCTCATTTTATACTCACAGTGATACCCTGCAAGAAAGGTCATTAAAAACATAGAATACTACTGTAAAAATAGAGATCCATTTAAAAAAGTTACACTTCACATTACTTTTTCCCTTCCCACAGCAGCAAAGACTCAGTCTGAAGTACCGAAGCCTAAGGGAAATCACTGCACTCTTTACATTCCCTTCTTTAATGAACTCTGCATCTTTTGAGCTTCAATTTTCTGATGCTTACGTTGTTTTGGAGGAAAGATGACTTCAATGGGAATTATTTGGTGTCACTAAATACGAAGCTAAGAACAGAGTTCCTAAACAATATCCATCACAAACTCCCTGTGAGAAACTCAGACCTGAATGGCTTCTGACAGAAATACCAAAACAACTGGGTTACGACAGAAAGAAACCTACATAAAACTTAGTTCCTGTTTATCCTTCAAGTTGATGGCGATCATCCCCATTATCTCTTGTTTTCCAAAAATAATTGCTTTAATGTGGCATTGAGCTGCCATCTCAAGTCAGGAAATAGTTCAATATTAACTGCCAGATAAATTTCAGCTAAAAATGTAAGTTTTTAGTACAGTATTTATCTGGTATTCTTAAATTATTTCTCATTTAAACATTACTAACAATACATAAGTAATCAAGTATCACTAACAATCATTTGCAACCTTAGTGATTCTATGATTCCTTCTCTGCATGCTAAGATTAGACTTTACTAATAAAGGCTTCAAAATATGGTTCAGCAAGGAGAGCAAACACAAGAGGCCTTCTGTCCCAACTTCAGTTTAAATACTGCAGAAAATTTGATCTAATACCTTTCACAGTGTATAAGCATTTAAATAGTTTAAGATACTAAGAATGTTCTTCTCTATTCATGTTGGGGAAAAAGAAAACAACCTCCAAACAACCCAAAATAGAAACCACAAGTCACATCAAAGTAGACTTGCATAATAAAGGTTTTTTTCTGGATATTAGCTGTGAAGCATAACAGTGATTAAAAAAAAAAAAGCGTACTGGCCTTAAGATTTTCATCGTACCCAAGGATTCCAAACTTGACTTGATCTCTTTCCTGTAGTGGTCTTCTTGGACTTCTTGTAAACAAAGTACCTGAGGCAAAAGTTTACAATAAAAACATGACTTTGTCTCTCTGTTGGCAGTCTCCATATGTTCAGACAAAACCAAAAAGATGTTAGAATTTTTTTTTGCCCCCTAAAAAAGGATTCACTCTCCCATAAAAAAATGCTCCTTAAAATGAAATATTTGCCAATAAAAACCGGCCATTCGGTCTTGCATGTCCTTTGCACTAAATAATTTCTGGCACAGTTGAAGACACAGACTTCAGCTCTAGAGGTTCAGAAGCTGAGACTATCGGAGAAAGGTGCCCTATTTTCCCACTCTACACCTATCATCAGATGTGCTGAAGACACGACGCTGGACTGAGTGGACCTTCAGCTATACTTGCATAAGCTATTCTTAAATTCAGTGCCTTCTTTACTGCATGCTATTCAAGCATGCATTAAAGACAAAATGAGATTTATGTGAAGAGAAGGTTCTAATGTTGAAAAATAATTTTGCCGTGTGTCAGCAGAACATCAGAGTCACTTCAAAAAGACCATTCTAGGAAGTCAGGGACAAAAGGCAACCATGAGTATCATATACTGTAGAGTTGCCTTTCCTCTAAGTTTGGACCATAAGGAATGTGTTATAAATCATAAATCAGAACTACTGATAGGCATGACATAACTAACAGCTCGGCTGGATTCACAAGACAGCCCATCCACTAAACTAAAAACCAGCAAGGATTTGCTACCCCATTCCATCTGTTTTTATTAATAGCCACATGCTTGTTTTCTACTCACATCTGCATCCAGCTGTTTGATTTCTTGTAGAATGTTGGGAAATCTGTATGTCCAGATTAACAAACGTTGTCTGCAGTGTTTGTACAGGTGGGAGTTATCTTCTAACAAATTCTGTGACAGGATGTTGTAGGACATGACTGTGAAATCAAATTTGGCATCACATTCTTTATTGCTTTGGTCAGTTTCTGCACTTTCCAAGATTTTCATTGTCCTGCTGTGCTGACAGAAATATTCCCAGTGTCTTTTGATATTTCCTGTTAAAAACACACGCAGCAGAAAACAAGTTACATAACTGTATGGGAACTGTTGAATCACGGCCTGAACCTCTGATTAACCACCTGAGGCAAGTGCTGAGTCAGCCACTGGAGCACAGGTGAAGGCAATTCACCTGTGTGCCCGGAAGGGGTGGAGCCAGGCTCCACCTCTCCTAGACCCCATTTGAGGGCTGACTTCCACAGAGGAAGGATCTCTTCCTGGGGATTGTTCCTTGTGGAGTTCCTTTGCGAGCCTACAACACCGGTGAGCACCTTTTCTGTGTATTTAACTATTCTTACCAGCCTAACTTCTCTGTATACCTGTTAAACTTACAACCTGTTAACCTTACACATAACAAACCATATGACTTCTTACTGCTCTTAGAAATCATTCTACTAACAACTATTTGCCTTGAAAATTGCTTAACCAATTCTAAAAGCTCATCTGATTAGCAGTGACTTAGAATCTCCATTGAAGATGATCTTTATATAAGCATCAGTAAACAGCTCAGCAGAAAACAGTTATATGCCCTGGATTTCTAATTATTTTCAAAACAGGAAACTGGCATGTTCTAAGGAGATTGCTGCTGTCATACCGTACCACCCCACCTTGCTCCTTCCTTGCAGGAAGGCTGCTGGCCCAGGAAGTCAAATCCAGTCTCTGACACAGGTTTATGTCACTGCCTGCCCCTACATCCTGAATGCAATGTGTCTGCAATGAATTCAGCAAGGCTTCAAATACTATTTTCATAGTGGGAGAGAAGCCACGCTGCACCTTTGTGAGTACCTTTATGTACTGTCACAACGCGTGAATGAAAGATGACCACTCTCTCAGATAAAGGTGTATCAAGATGTGTTTGCTAAGGGGAGGCGCAGATAAAAAAGGTCTCAGCAATAAGACACTGTAACATTTTTTAAACAGATGTTTTCTGGGAGAGGTGCCAAGAAAAACAGTAACTCAAAAGATGTTGGCAATGTTGCATCTAACTTGTTACAAGTTGTTACAAGTTCTATGTTCTTAATAACAGGAAAAAAAACAAGGAAAAGAAGCAAAAAAACATCTTTTACCTTTCTGGTTACTCTCACTTTTTTCATCCTGTGAGACAGAAACACATAACGCTTCTTTCTGCTCAGAGCAGTTCGACTCTTCTTCAGGGGCTGGGGAATCTGGCTGGGTGCTGAGCCTCCTCTTCTTTGTCAGTGGTTCTTCTGCCTCAGCTTTCATACTGGGGTTAGGTAGGTGAAAGCAAGAATTTTGTGCAAAGTTATCGAGCTGCCAATTAGAGTTCTGAAATTGCCTCCAAGGTCCAAAAAATGGTGGGAGCCTCCAGGCTGCTGAGAAATCAACTGGAACAGGCAGAGGGAACGAGGCCCATGGGCAGTGTCCAGCCCATCTCATAAAGGTGGGAACTGGGCTGCTGAAGGCAAATACCTGAGAACCGTTGACATGGGCAATCTCTCGGCCCAGCCTCTGCACGTGACGGGGCAGCATGGGGTGTCTGCCAAAGAAAGTGTACGTTTTATTACTTAAATGCAACAAAATGTGCCTATAGAAGGCTGTAGATGCAAGTCACCCAGGCCACAATTTACAAATGCTATTTCCTCTCTACAAGTTAACACATACAGAATATTCATTTTTCTATTAGTTCTAGTTCAGCTACACGAGAGAAGAATCACATTTTTAGATACCACTTACACGTTACAACCTCTTATTTAGAATTACAAATGTAGTTGGCACATGTAGAAATGTAAACCTTTACCTAGATGATGACACACACAGCGAGACCTCAGGAACTGATCTTGTTATGCTGAAGAGGGAAAAGGATACAAATGCCATTTAATTTTCAGACTCTCCCTCTTAATAACTATCTACAACTCCGCCTTGTTGAATTCAGTGCCACATCTTCCAAGTGCTCAGCAGAACGACTTTTACAAAAGGTCACTTTGTGTGCCTCTTTATCTTCTTTAAAAGGCTATTTGAAAGGCATCAGAAAAGCACTGACTTCCAAGGAGTCGGGAATTTGCTGAAAGAGGGGCCGACCTGGGCCGTGCCAAGACAACAAGGAAACAAGAGGGTACCGATGCTCTCTCCCTTTCAGGCGCCACAGCCAGCAAAGAAATCTCACGCCTACGCCGACTTCCGCTGGGCACCGCGGCGGTGCTTAAAGCTACTGGCCGGCACGGCCAAGCCTCTCGCAGCAGCATGCGGCGCCCCCCGGAGTTCCGGACCTGTTCCCCCGGCAGCTGCCGCGTTCCCCGAGGGCAGCGGAGCGCGACGCCGCACCCAGGCCCGGAGGAGGCCTCAAAGCGCCCTGAGGCCCGGCTCCCCCCTGAAACTCCGATTCCCGCTCGCCGCTCTTTACCTCCAGGCGGGCCCAGGGCCGGGCCCGGCCCCGCGGGACCCCGCTAGCTGCTCCGCCAAGGCCAGGCACCCCCAGAAGGGGTCATTCCAGGGCAGCGCCAGCTCCGCCCGCCGCCGCCACGCTCCCTACCCACCGCTTACCCCGTGAGGGCGGTGGCTAGGCCACGCCCGCTCGCCTGTGGGACTTGTAGTCCAAAGGCCGCCCTGGCGTCCCGCCGCCATCTTGGTTCCGGGGAGGCCGGCACCGAGGCCGGGCCGCCATGTTGGGCCAGGGCGGGGTGAGGCCGCAGGCGCCATCTTGGTTGTGGGCGGCCTGCCTTGCTGGGCGGAATCTGAGCGGGCGGGAGCTCGTGCATCACCTTCGGCTTTCTTAGAGAGATGAAATGCTGTGGTTCTTACGTGTTAGGCATGTTTTGGAGACAGAAAACAGTCACCCGTAGGCAGCAGCATCAACTGCAGTTATTTTTTGGAGCAGAGGGAATATTCCCATAGCATGTAGTTATTTTCTTTATTTTGATGTACAATAGCTGTGAAGACAGTTTTTTTAAGGTAAGTCTTTAAGGAAAGAAAGGTATGTTGGTGAACACAGAAACTGTAAACAACAACAACAACAAAAGAAATAAAAGATTAATCATACCTTGAAAATCTCTTCACTTCTATATTTTGTTATTATTTCTTACCTTGTCCTAGGTAAATTTTAATAACCCAGTAACACTTCATTACATGTAATCTCTTCTAATTATTACTTTGTATATCTAGGCTGTACTACCTATTTTAAGAGAGATTCTTTGAAATAGGTACCCCCAAATACTGGTTTGTAACTAGCAGCCAAGTATTTCATGAGTCATTTGAGCTTTTGAAACTCCCCAGTGATCTGAGTCTACTGGCTCTCTGAGGGAAGCTTTGATTGATTATGCTGAACATGAGAACAGCCATGGTGCTTCAGCAAAATGGTCCAGAACTCAGTTTCCTGCCTTCTAGAGGGGGTTGGCAACAGATGCCTAAAGATGTGCAGGGACCGGGCAAACTGCAGCTGAATGGTCTCCCTGCCTCTAGCTGCTTTGAGTGCAGTAGATTTCCTGAACCTGATGCGGTTGTCTTTTCAGTAAATCTCAGTGACTCTCTCCCTAGGTACTTGAACTTGTGAACTTTTTCACAGAATCGCAGAATCGTAGGAGTTGGAAGGGACTTCTGGGGGTCATCTAGTCCAATCCCGCTGATAAAGCAGGTTTCCTACAGCAGGTCACACAGGAAGGCATCCAGGTGAGTTTTGAATATTTCCAGAGAAAAAGACTCCACAACCTCTCTGGGCTGCTTGTTCCACTGCTCTGTCACCCTCAAAGTAAAGAATTTTTCCCTCATGTTTGTATGGAACAAAATGTGTTCCAGTCTGTGCCTGTAATCCCTTGTCCTGTTGCTGGGTACCACTGAAAAGAGCCTGGCCCCATCTACTTGAATTCTGCCCTTTGTATATTTATAAGTGTTGATAAGGTCCCCTCTCAGTCTCCTCCAGACTGAACAGCCCCAGGTCTCTCAGCCTTTCCTCATAAGGGAAATGCTCCAGGCCCTTAATCATCTTTGTGGCCCCCAACTGGACTCTCTTTAGAAGTTCCCTGTCTTTCTGGAACTGGTGAGCCCAGAACTAGGCACAGTGCTCTAGGTGTGGCCTCACCAGGGCAAAGTAGAGGGGGAAGATTGTCTCCCTCGACCTGCTGGCCACACTGTTTTTTTCAATGTGCCCCAGGATACCATTGGCCTTCTTGGTCACAAGAACAAACTGCTGGCTTTTTTTTTTTTTTCTTTCAACAACATAATTTGGCAAAGTTGTGCAGGTCTAGCTAGTATTCATCATGTGAAAAACTGTTTATTTATTTCCCTAATTCCTACCAGTCTCTGGCTGTGTTGAAAGAGACATGGAACAGTCCATTCCCATCCATCTTCTCCATACAACTCATGATTTTGTGAACCATTAACATATTTGTGTTATTTCTTCTTCCCTGCTAAACCTCTCCAGACTGTTTTGTTGTTCTAAATGAAAAAAACTATTCCATGTCTCTGACCATTTTTATTTTGCTCCTCCTGAGGTTTCCTAGTTCTAATATATATGTATTCTCTGACTATACAAAATATCTAAAGCTTAGTCCAGCCATGGAGCTGTAGTGTTGCAACATACCCTTCTCTATCTACTGAACTCCTGCTGCTTCTTCTCTGCTCCTCTTCCCACCAAACTGCTAACTTTTGAATAAGGCAGCATTTAAAGTTGGCATGTTTTTCTCAGAAGGTGCATGAGTTAGCTATTGAAATTTAAATAGGTTCTGTTATGTCATTCACTAGAGATTAATCAATGATGGCTTCGGTCCCACTGATTTCTGTTGATACCATTAAAACCTCAGAACTTCCACATCTTATAAGATACAATTAGTAAGGAGTGCTTTATAAGCAAGTTCATATTGGAAGTGGTTGTCCAATCATGTTATTGCACTGGAAGGTTGTATGATCTGCATGTTATAAATACTTAGTATGCCATACTGGAAAACGTTTCCTTGTTTCCTTGAGCAAGTGTGTCCTTCGGATTTATGCTACCACAAATGCGATCTGAGCAGCTGCAAGCTTTCTACAGCTAATATTACAGAAGATGAGAATAATAAAGTATCCTGAGGTCATTCTAACCCCTTCCTTTCAAACTTAAACAAAACCTTAGAGTTTTTATGTACATTAAAATTACTCCAAGCAGAAGATCATTGGAATGTCTCTTTCAGTGAAACTTCAACCACATTACCATTGGTATAAGGAAATATTCGCTATCCAATGGATTTTGATGCTTGTCTTTAGCCTTAGGGCTTGGAAACTTACTTTGGAAGGATGGTGATGAATACCAAATTATCTCTGAGGTAATTCTTCTGATAGTTACTTGCATGAAGTTGCATATACTGACACCTTGTCAAAGATGTAAAAGATACGCTTTTCTCAGAATATAAGTGGGTGTGGCAGCTGAGGTTCTATCCATGTCCCCTTTCTTCCCCATCCCTTAAGAAAACGTCTCCCATGCAAAACAGGGTAGAAACAATCTTCCTAGTAACTTGATAGAATCATTAAATCATTAAGGTTGGAAAAGATCACTAAGATCATCTAGTCCAATGCCAACCCGCCCCCACCATGCCCGCTGACTGCGTCCCTCAGTGCCACGTCTCCACGTTTCCTGAACACCTCCAGGGATGGTGACTCCACCACCTCCCTGGGCAGCCTGTGCCACTGCCTCACTGCTATTTCTGAGAGGAAATGTTTCCTAATATCCAACCTGAACCTCCCCTGATGTAACTTGAGGCCATTCCCTCTCATCCTATCACTGTTACCCAGGAGAAGAGGCTGAACCCACCTCGCCACCACCTCCTTTCAGGGAGTTGTAGAGAGCAATGGGGTCTCTCCTGAGCCTCTTCCAGACTGAACAATCCCAGTTCTCTCAGCTGCTCCCCATAAGATCTGTGTTCCAGATCCTTTACAACTTCCTTGCCTTCTCTGGACACGCTCCAGGGCCTCGATGTGTTTCTTGTAGTGAGGGGCCAGTGATAGCTTGGCATGCCAAAGTAATCCAGATAAAACTGAGAGACAGGGTGCTGTAAAACTCACTTTTGGGCCATTTCTGCCTTATGAGATATATATCCCCACATAGAATGACTGTTATTGGGATTGCACTGCTTAAAGCAGCAGCTGTGCGTGGATGCTACAACATTCCAATTGGAGCACTGAGCTCCTCTGACCTGATATTGCTGAGCTCTTCAGGCTTTCACAAGGAAAGCTACGGTCACGTGATCCGTCTTCCGTCAGATCGGTCCCGGGAGGGGAACATCTCCCGCCCTCGTGCTTCCTCCCCTGCCTGCAGAAGTCCGCAGAACCTCCTCTGCGCTGCTCGGGCTAGCCTCCCCGAGGCGGCGGGCGGGAGGGCGCGGCCAGGCGCGGCACCGCCCGGGCGGGGCGGGGCGTTCCGGGGCGCCGCTTCCGCCGCGGTCGGGGCCCGTTGCGGCAGCGGGCAGCATGCTGAGCCCCCGGGAGCGCGGCGGGGAGCTGGCCCGCTTCTACACGGTGACGGAACCGCGGCGGCACCCCCGCGGGCACACCGTCTACAAGGTCACGGCGCGGGTGAGTCAGCGCCGCCCGGGACCCCGCCGCCACCGTCCGGGCCTCAGCCTCGGCCCGCTGCCCGTTCTCCGCCGGCGGCCGCAGCCCTTCCCTCCGCCCTCCCTGGCCGGCCCTGGGGCTGCTGGGCCGGAATAGTGACAGGGACCCCTGTCTGCAGGGCTGCGTGGGCTCAGGCCTCGGCCCTGTGACAGTGCTGGATGCTTTTCGCCTCCATCTTCCCATTGAAGCCCAGAAGGGAGGAGGAGTATGTAAATACGTGCAGAAAGCTGCGAGGGGAGCGGGAGTTCTGGTCATGGGTTGGTGGGTGTATTGAGACCACCAGAAAGGACAGGCTGTGTTCACATGACTGATCGTGTGGGTGCTGTGGCTGTAGGTGTTCTGCCTGGGGGAGCAATGTGTCTGTGTGTATTCCTTCCTCTAACCTTGGCATTCTGTACCTGTCTTTATGCTGTAGCACTCAGTTTTTTTGAGCACGATCACATTGCATGAAATCACTTTGTAGAATTAAAGATCTATTTATTTTTTACTCTTATTCCCCCCTCCCCCACCCCAAGTGAGGGCTGCTTCAAAAGTAATTTCTCCTATTCTGATGTGTTAGCACAGAGTGTCAGAGGCAGATGTTGGTGGTACGGCAGTAGAGGTTGAACCTTTCCACCAATATTCCATTACATGTTGTTGCCGTGTGACAGATGGCAGCAGAGGGGCAGTCTGACAAAATGGCGTCTGACATGGAAGTGCGTATGAAGCAAAAGTATGGAACTGAATTCCTCCGTATGGAACAACTGGTATCCACTGACACTCATCAATTCTTGCTGAACACTGATGGAGATCAAACAGTGGATGTGAACACGGGAGGCAGTGGGTGGTATGTTTCAGAAAAGGTGAAAACGATTGAAAGACAAGCAACATTCTGGACAGCCATGCTGATGCAGGCTCTTGTTCAGTGCTGGTGAATATGCATAGCTAATGGTGATGACTGAGTTGAGAAATAGTGTTTTGTAGCTGAGAATTTGCTTTGTCAAAGAGCGTTGTTGTGCTCTTTGTTGTATTTTCTATGGAAATAAGTTGTAGGCATTACTTTTGGAGCAACCTACATATATGTATGTATGTCCACCAAACACAGATATGGGACGTGCTTGATACCTCCTTTTTAGTCAAATAAAGTGTACTTTTTTTTAAGAGACAAAAAAAGGTGGTTGTTTTTTTTTTTCCCTCCGAGGTTTTAATCTGAAAGAGAAAGATTAGGTTGTGCTTGCAGTCCGAGAGCCTGTGGATGAGGATTAAGGGGATGGATCACAAAGCAGATGTTGTCATGGGTGTCTGCTATTGACCGTCCCCCCATGTTGGTAGTACAGATGAGCTATTCTGTAGGCAATTAGGGGGAATCGTAGCATCAGCTGAACTCATCCCTGTGGGAGACTTCAACTTTTCAGACACAAACTGCTGTGACAGCTGAGTCTGGGGAATTCCCAAAGCAAGTTGAAGATAATTTCCTGTCGCAAGAAATAAGTGAGCCAACTAAGGGGGAAAGGTGCCCTCCTAGAGCTGTTGTTTGAGAACAGGGAAGGCGCTGTGGGAGAGATGTCGGTAGGTTGCTGTCTTGGCCACAGCACTCTTGCAGTGGTTGTGTTCAAACATTTTGGAGGGAAGGGAAAAAAGGTCAGCATTATCACTCTGGTCTTCAGGAGAGCAAACCTTAGCCTACCTGAACTAGCAGTGTTCCCTGGGAATCAATTTTGTAAGGTTTATGGGGGTTGCATGCAAGCTGGTCACTCTACAAGCACCACCTTTTAAAGTCCAGCAGTGGGCAGTCCCACTATGCTGTAAGTCAAACAAGTGGGTCAGAAGACTGGCCTGGCTGAACAGGGAGCTGCTCTTGGAGCTGGGGCAGAAAAAGAAAATATGTGACTTCTGGAGGCAAGGGAGGGCTTCACAGGAGAGTACAAAATGTACACTGGTGAATGTGATGTCAAACAAAAAGGGCTTTTTCAAGTATGTCAATAGCAAGAGAATATATAAGGAAAATATTGTACTGATGGTCACCTAACAAGTAGTATTGAGGAAAAGGTGGAGGCATTTAATGCCTTTTTTTTGCCTCAGTTTTTAATATTAATGATGGAACTTGGACTGCTTGGTCTTCAGCATTAGCAAACCGTGACAAGAGAAGCAATGGCTTTCCATTTGTGGTCACTGAAATTGTAAGGAACATCTGTATCAGTTGAACCTCTGCAAGCCCATGGACTCTGGCGGGATCCCCGCAGGGCACCAAGGTGATGTACCTGGACCCCTCCCAACAATTTACTGAAGGCTGTGGGGGCCTAGGGAGGTCCCTCTAGTCTCTTATGGTGTCCTGTGCACCCTGTCCAGCTGTGAGACAAAATGGGTTTGTGCTATGCTGGGTGATGAACTGGCTTCATGTAGAGCTCAAAGGGTCACAGTGAATGGGGCTGGCTGGTGACTGGTCACCTGGCTGGTGGTGTTCAACTAAGGAAAACAGTGGGTGCTACGCCTGGGGCAGAGTAATGCTGGACACAGGTGCAGAGTGGGAGATGGTCAAAATAAGTGATATTTTGGTACCCGCAGACTCGTTCAGGAGTAAGCTGTGGCTAACTAGTGAGAAATGACAGTGTGTCTCCGCATCCTCTAAGTTGGAGCCATGCTGGTGGCATGGTTTTCCAGGAGATGTAGCTCAGAACTGGGGAGCACGCTGGCTGCAGCGGTTTTCCTGCAGAACAAGGAGTTGGTCAGCCTGTGATCTCTCCAAATTAAGCTGAGCTAACCAGAGATCTTTCATTCTTTGATGTGTTTGGATGTTGAAAGTCCTCAAAGTGTGAAATTATCTAATGTATGCAGCAAAGCATGTGTTGTATTGACACATGTAGAAACACAAATAGCTTTTGTCTCATCTCAGTAGGTCTCTATCTGGTAATCTGTTACATAATACTTGAAGTGAGGATTTGAAGTGTTAGACATTGGACAAAATGATTTAAAATAATTCAGTGAACGTATCTGTTGCCGTCCCTTTTTCTCCCATCCTATTCCTCCCTCCTGTCCCTGCAGTGCTCTGGCTCCAAGGTTGATATCGCAGCACTACAGCTGTATTGGCTGAGCTGATGCTCAGCAGCTTTGGGGGACTGCCAGGAAAAAAAGTGGGGTGGGTCTTCCCCTGGTGTTTGAATCCCTTTCTGACAGACCTGGGGCACTCCGTGTGCTTGTGGAGATGTCTGATTCCTTTCAGTGATGCATGAATGAATCCTTTCTGAAAACTACACTAAGGCTGTGTATTTGTAAAGTAGATTTGATAAGTTAACCATAAGCACAGAAAGAAGTATCAGGAAGTCACGATACCAAGAGAATTGTTTATATGATATCTGAAAGTGTAGGCTGCTCATAAAAGTTCAGAAAATTGAGAAGATTACAGTTACTAATTAAAATTCAGCTAAGTTACATTGGCTATCTGCAGGAATAGGAGTAGGATATTCTGAAATACTCAGCTCAAGGGTGAGGTATGAGATCCTTTTAGGATCTCTCTACATCATAATGCAGTAGTTATGCGCTGCTCAGCTCACTGATGGGTATCCTGATGATATTTTTAAAATAGATGGAAGTTGCTTGCCTTAGAGATTTACAGAAGGAGCCGATTGCGTTGATCCTTGTGGGAGGACTAAAAAAGCACGCTGAAAATGTGGGGGTTAGTAACACATTTGCAAGTCTCTGGATTGACTGTAGGTTTGGTTGAAGGGGAAGACCTCTTTTGGGGTTGACCTTCGGGAAAGGATATGAAGAACAAAGTAGGACAACACATTAATTATTACATACTGACTTAAAGTTGGCAGGAGTGGTAGATATAGAAGGCAATGTAACATTATAACAAGTGTGGAACAGGGCCTCTGTTTTATTCCAGATTCTTACTTACTGGCTGGTAATTATTCATCTCTCTGGGTCTCCTTCTGCCCATCTGGTAACTTCCCTAGCTGCCAGAACTGTTGTAAGGCTTTAACTAAAGGTGAGCTGCAAAGCCAAACAGCTGGTGTGCGCCCTTTCGTTTCCTTTTGATGCACAGCCATGCCTATACCTTCTTTCCTCAGCTCTACAGGTTCCCTACATCAAGTACGCCAGCTGCTGGAAAAGAAGGGTTGGAATAGTTCACAAATGGTACACAGGAATTGGCTGGTAGTGAATGAGGTAGCACAGCCACAAGGTTAAAGTTTAGTAAAGTTGCCAAATGTGACATTAGTCACAGATTTCCTTGGATTGAGGAAAAGCTGAGGAAAGTTTTGTCAGTGCAGGCTGTTACAGGGGACTGACAGCTGAGTGATGCTCAAGGCCAGTGGGATGGTGTTTTAGGCTGTGGAACGTGAGTCATGTCAACTCCTTTGGCTTGCCACTATATGTCACCAGTTCACAGTGCTAATTGTTCCAGGGTGTGGCAGTGTGTGGATAGTCTGAGTCTGGAGTGAGAGTGCCCTGTTTATCTAACAGTGGGCTAATTATTGTGCTAGACAGCTTTGGCTGAGTTACAATGAAGGATATACTGACTGACACAAGGTAATTGCAGTTATGAAATACCTGGTTTCGATGTGTTTGATTGTGTGGATGTGCTCTTACTGCTGTTTTATAAGACCAATACAGAACTTGGATTACGAAGGCTTTTGCAGTCAATATTTATTTATGGAAAGAAATCCTGACAAAACACAGGCTTCTTTGTGGTGTGCGGCCAAGCCTCATTTTCATTGTGATTTTCCTCTGGACAAAGTCATTTATAATTAATTAGGGAAAGAGCATTTAAGCAGAAACAAATAAGGAAGGATGGAATTAGTTGTGTATGCACATTGATGGTTGTAAGTGAAGTGAAAATACTGTCTTAATGAATACAAAGCCTTACATTCACAGCAAGGCTGTGTGTGACTTGTATTAAGCTAAGTATAGCCTTAATTAGCTCTGCTTAGTGGGAGTAATGTGACCCTAATATGAAATAATAGGAGAAGATGGGAAAGATGAGGGGGGTGCGCTCTGTGCAGCTTTGTTCTGCAAGATGCTTTCTGTGCCGTTTTGCCTGGAATGTCCATCTTGATTTCTCATCCCAGCAACTGTCTCTGCTGCTGGAACTCCTTACCTTGTTGTGTTTGGATATTAGACTTCTCTGAAACTAATGAAAACAGTTCCAAGTGCAAGGAGAAATATACAAGCGCTTGCCTTTTTCCAGGTTTTAATTTTCAGCAACAAATCATTGCATGTTGCCATTTGGAATAGTAAAGCTGAGCACTTAATGTTTTTGTTTTCCTTTTCAGATTGTTTCGAGAAAAAATCCAGAGGATGTCCAGGAGGTAACAGTTCAAACTTGTGCAAATGTCTTTACGTATCACATTATGCCTTTTGAAGTATCTTTGATGTAATTTAGGAGTTTCTGTGTATTTTCTCATCATAATTGTGCAAACACTTTTTTGCATGTTTCCATCTGTTTTTTCCTTTCATATTTGAAAACAGTCGCTGGTGTAACGTGTTGCAATTCTGCCCTCAGTGATGAATGCGACTTGAAACAAAGTCTTAGGGAGTAAAGTGTCTTTTGATGACAGAAAGGCTTTGATAACTTTGCAAGCTCTTTTCTCAGGGCTGGAATTGGCAAAATGATGGTTACTTAACTCCTACTGGTAAAATTAGAGATCAGTCCACAATCCAAGTCTTAGGTCTCAGCTGTAGGTATTATTCTCCTCTTTGACCAATACTTCACGGAAAAGCCTACATCATTACTGTCTGTTAGTGAACAGGGAAAATGGAGGCACGTAGGAGTAATTGAGGGAGATTAGACTACAAGTCATATATTATGCGTCTCTCTTTGAGGCTCCTTAAGTATTTTCCCATGATGTACTTTGATAAAACTTTTGAATTGCTTGCTCTTTGCCTCTTCCAAAAAGGCTCTTAATAAGCCTTGTGTCTCTTTAATGCCTCAGAAAATCTATTTTTTTTCCCTTCTTGATTTCTTCTAGACTAATGACTTGACATTGCTGATACTAATATGATGTACATGCAGTATCTTCCTTCAAAAGCACAACCTTATGGCTTTTCAGACATTGAGTAACATGCATATGTTGAATTTCTGGTGCAGTCTCTTACCACAGTTGAGGAGAACCTGGATAGTTGATGAAAGAAGAGCCCATAAATGAATTCATTGCATCTGTATGGTCAGACATGAGTTACTGATTAGTGGCTTGGCAGAGGTGAGACTTGCCTGCTACACCCAATACCCCTTTGTTGCATCTTTCTTTGAAGTCTTGAGGATGAGACAAGCATGAGCATTCATGCTTTTGGCTTTATTTTTTTTTTTAAGCTATAGAAGATTAAAGTAGTCGATGAGAATCAGAGTGATCATGGATCTAGTAGTAGACGTGTGTGACTGTAGCTTGTAGCTCAGTCTCCTCTTCCAGGGAGACTCCTGAGTTGAGCCTACCCATGTGCACCCTCTGCCATTACATTAATCTTCATTTGTGGGAGAAACACCTTATAGCAGCTGCTGATGAGCTGTTCCTCAGAGAAATACATTGAGTGTCTTTCAGGTAGTGTACTGCATGAATATATTTTAAATAATTTTGGAAAAACAGCAAAACCATATCCTTTAGTCCTCACTTTGCTTTGTAGATGTAGGTTAGCCTTGCAGGATTTCACATACTTTAGTCAACATGGAAATGTAAATGTGCCATGGACTAGTTGATAATTTTTCCACTTTGCACTGTATCAAAGTAATTATTTTGCATGTGATAGCGTGGTAGTGTGATGCAATTTCGTTATAAGCAAGCATCTGAAAGTTCCTAGTTACTAAAAGCAAGACTGTAGACTGTATTTGCCAGAAGGGTGAATGATAGTGGGAAAACAACATACACTTTGTTGTTATACTGACCCCCTGTGAAGCAAAAGAATTGTGGGCAGTGTTTGAAGGAAAAAAAGATGCTCCTAATCTGCTCCTGCTGAAAATAAATTACCTCAGTTTTCTGGAATACTCGATTAGAAATCCAACAGACAGAATTTTGCATATACAACAACCCTCTTGCTTTATGGCCTCTCTTGTGCAACCCCTTCCCACTTGGCCACACCTGCCTACATTTTCAGAAGTCTCTTAATGGTGCTGCTGTGATGCTAATAAATGAGTTACATCTGTGCAGCTGTATGTAAGGCCGTGTACAGTCACCTCAATTCTGCATTCTGTCATCTCTTCTAACTATGCTTTAGAATACCTTTAGTGCACTGTCTCTCCCACTGCAACCAACTGGAGTTCAAGGTGTTCTCACCTGTTATTGCTGGGACAGGAAGGAAGATAACCTTGTAAGGGATTTCTTCCCAAAAGAATGAAGTTAATGGAAAACTGTATGTGGAGGAGTTCATAGATACCGAAGGGCTAGTGGCATTTGTTTCAATTTCCTTGCTTCTGGGTGTTGATGATGGCAGCGTGGCATATGGAGTAATTCTAGCTAGGGCAGTCATGGTCATTTTTCTTTTTTTGCTCCCTTATTTGCTGAGGAGAAAGGGTTGTTTGTTGTGGAAGACAGGGGTCAGATGAGTTAGTAGAGATCTACTGGCTCTAGCTACGATGAGCACACCTTATTGCCTTACAGATCTAACTTATGTTTTATGATATATTTGGTGTGCTTTGTTGGGCCTCAAAGTATAACATGTCCTTCCTCCAAATCTGGTTTCTAACGAGTAAATTAGAGTAGGAGCTTTGCTAACTTTGCTGAGCTGCATGCATGCAAAGGCATGATTTCCATGAGCCTATGAAAGAATTTAAGATGACCTTCGCTCATTTGCTTTACAGGCTATTTACGTTTTGTCCTCCTGGCTACTGGGAGATCACTTGCAGCAGCAAAAAAGAATACTTCTTAGTGGAACAGAATTTAATGCTCTTAATTTTTGGCAGCATTTCCCATTGTCTCCAAGTACTGACTGTATTGCAACTTGATGTTTTGTGACTTTGCTTTCTTAAGAAACTCAAGAAGTGCTAATCACCCACTTTCTGGATATTGGATTAAATGGAAGTACGGCAGTAGAAAATTGTTGTTTCTGGAAGTCAAATCACTAGTTAGCTTTCTTGGGAGATTCTGTTTTTATTTGCCTTGCCTGTTGAACTCCATCAAATACTAATTGCAGCTGAGTTCTGGATGCATGTGCGTGGTAGGTGGGGCTGAGTCAGGACAGCTACTTTACACATAGTTAAATTGATGAGGTGGATAGAGTGTTGCCATAGTAAAGCTTCGCATATCCAGTCCTAACAGTCCTATTGTCTTGTATCTGCATTGTTCTGTAGATATGACTTGCATCCACTGACAATTGGAAGGCCTCTGACCTGGTGCTTAAAAAGAAAATAAAGAATTACTCTAAAATCAAACCTTTTACTTATCTCTAAATCTGATCTCCTTGAAAAAAGTATTTTTTTCCATTATGATTGCTCATGAGAATGCAACTGGTTAAACCAGAAATATTTGGAATATTTAAAATGGTGTTTAGTTGTATTAACTTGATTGAGACATTTGACTGATGAAACACTGGAGTCAACTTAGGAATTTATTATATTTTCTTTGTTCTATACAAGTCACTTTACGTCATTGTTGAATTTTATTGCAATGGCTTAATGAGTCTAACCAAAAATGCCTTTGTTCCTTTTTTGAATTTATTTATTTTATCTTGTTAGCAAACCCGTTAGCAGTCAAGTGTAAATTCTATTGCTTGATTTTTCTCCTGACTGATTTTCCTACTGGGTTTCCTACTTTCTCAAATGGAAGGATACAAAGAATGGGGTGGAAGAATGACAATGTAGATACCTGGCTCCGAGATGGCTGCTTCTTTCTGAAAAGGGCAGATCAGGAAACTCTGTTGTAATGAATGCTGTCCTTGCATTTCTGAGGTCTGCAGTACAAAAAGAATTGTTCAATTTTTTTACCAGGATTATTAGTAATAAAAAATTTGGACTTGCATTTGCACACGATCAGCATTTTATATAGATGCTTAAATTATCAGCTAGTTTGTAGTCCTTGGTGCTTAATGCTCTGTCCATTAAAAATCCTCTGTCCATAAAATTCCATAAGAATCCTTTACTTGTACTGATTTATTTTTCCTAGTTTTCTCTTGCTGTTGTCTCTTCCCCATACCTGCGCGAACCACAGCATGCTGTTGAGTTTTGGATAGCAAAATGCTCCTATTTGGCTTTTTTCTTCCCTTCTCTTAGAGGTTCCCTGTGTAACTGGTTTGCATTGTGGCTGAAACAATGCTGCTTTCACCCTCTGTGTCCTTTTTTCATCTTTTCCTTAATGTTTAGTCTGTACGCTGTGGTCTCGTCAGCCAAAATGGGGGTTGGGGACAGGTAATGAACCACTGTTTTTTTATGATTGTTACAGTTGTCAGTTCAGGTTGTTTATTTTTGTTAAATGTGTTTGCTGAAGGTAGAGATCTGATTTGCTTGAAGGTATATTTGTGCTGCCAACGATGACCCTACTAATACTCCCCACCTCTTTCTGTGCTTCAGATAGTCGTTTGGAAGAGATACAGCGACTTTAAGAAGCTGCACAAAGATCTCTGGCAAATTCATAAAAACCTCTGCAGACATACAGAGCTCTTCCCACCTTTTGCCAAAGCGATAGTGTTTGGTAAGCATGGCTCCTTCCTGAATTGCTGAAATGTATGGATAACTCAGAATCCATGAGTACACTTTGTTTTGCAGCTGCATGGAGAAATCTTTTCTATGTGCTTTTGTGCTCAATTTTTTGGTTCGTTGTGAATGTCTTACCAATAGATGTGCTGCTATCACAATCGGGTATTTTTACTATTATTTTTAAATGGAATTACCTGTGTGCTTGTGGACTTTAGAGATATAAGCTCAAATGTTTGTTGATGTAATACATTCTATAAAAGTCTCTTACAGTGAGGGTGGTGAGGCACTGGAACAGGTTTTCCTAGAGATGTGGTTGATGCCCCGTCCCTGGAGACTTTCAAGGCAAGGCTGGACCAGACCCTGGGCATCCTGATTCAGCTGTGGTGTCCTTGTTCATTGCAGGGGAGTTGGACTAGATGGCCTTTAAAGGTCCTTTCCAACTCTTAAGGATTCCATATCTCTAAAACATTAATCCCCTGTTTTCAGGAGCACGTTGTTTGTATTAGCTTTGTGAACAGTGCTTGAACAATGAACAAAGACTGTCATATATAGACTGTCTGCTTATTGATGAGTTATAGTGAAGTACAATGTTGGAGAAAATATGTTATATTTAATGATGACTATCAGTTGTATACTCTTTTGAGGTCAGTTTTACATAAAGCTATTATTTCACCAGAACAGCACATCAGAGGGCTGTGACTCTACATGAGAAATACGTGGCAAAAACTAATTAGCCAAAAAGGGTCTTATTGTAATCCAGATGAAAATCATCAAGAGTAGCTATAGATGGATTTTCACTAAAGTGGTATGGCTCTATATAGAACTCCATATAGAACCAATTACACTCCATCAACTACTAAAGAAAAAAACCTTCTCTGACTCTCAAGTAAAAAAAAACCAAACGAACCAACCAAAAAAAGGCCATCCAAACCTCCCGAGTGTTAAGGCTTAAAATACCATTAACATTAAAATGTAATATCCTGTTGTGTAACGCTGTATTTTGAACCTTATCTTGCTGGATGTGCAATATCTTGAGCTTTAAGTCTTTCTGTTGGGTAGCGTATCGTGTTTTTAACAAGTTTGTGTGTCTGCTGTGCATTTTGCACTTTTCACAGCATTTTTCATACTTTTTTCCCTGGCATTTAACATTTGTGTGTTGACTGGTTTTCAAGTTTCATGGCATGCCTTGTGTACAGTTTTGTACGTTTTCTCCATTTTTGACATCTAAGCAGTGTGGTTTTTTGTGCATTTTTGCATGTGGAGCATTTCTCAGCTGGGCGTGCCTGTAGGTGTGCTCTTTTTTTGTGTTTATTATTCGTGTGTCTTTTTAAGCAGCCAGTGTGCAGCAGCTGCATGTTTCCGTATGTTCCTCATGCAGTGCTTGTAGGCACGCAGCTAGCATAAGCTTTGCATGTTTTTTCCTTTTCACTTGTTAGTGTGTTTTAGCATCTGGCGTGCGTTTGACACTTCTGCCATGCACTGCCCATCTTTTCACATGTAGTATGTTTTGATGTGCATCTAGTGTGTGTTTTTGCTTGTTTGTTTTCCGTGTATAGCATTTTTGCATGCATTTAACACTTTTTTTTTGCCCTTTCTTGCACTTTGCTGGTTTTTTGCATACTTTATCTGCATTTTGAATTCTTTTTCTATCGCACAGTGTTTTTTGTTGGTGCGTTTTTTATTTTAAATTATGATTTTTGGGGTAAATGTGAAAGCAAAATAACAAAGGGCCCCAACTCCCTGTGGCTTTGAGGCAGGCAAACCTGCCAGTTCGTGGAGTGCCATAGCAGAGGCGGTTCAGTCACCCTTCATTCAGCAGTGCTGTTGTGCAGCCCTGGGCCATGGCACTGTAGCAATATTTGCTGGCAGCCCTTCTTTTCCTCCACGGTCAGAGAAACAGCAGGAAACTCCCCTGGAGGCAAAACCTCCACCTGCAAAGCACAACTTTTCCCTTAGTTTCAGGACTAAATTCTGCCAGAAGTAGAGTTTTTGCTACCTAGTGCTGCCATGCTTATTTTTGTTGACTGCTTTAATGTTTTAATGAATATACTAACATAAACAAGTTGAAGTTGGCTTGTAACCCGTGTGCAAACTACCCTCGGGGGGAGGCACTGACTTAGACTGCTATTGGTAGAAATGTTCAAGTGATGGGCAAGGAAGCTGAGCTCTGGTGTAGACTTCATGGGTCTCTGTGCAGAGCTGTGTAAAATTCCTAGTTTAGGTTGTCTTTCGCAACAGGTACATTATACCCAGCTCTTGGGTCTTTTTATTGCTTATTTATGAAGTTGGAAGAGGAGTAAGCTTCACTGTCCTGTCAGAACTTGTGCACTGATGGTTAAATAGAGACTGCCCTATTAGTTTCATCTTGAGATTATTTTTCTGTCTGATTTACAAACTAGAGTGCTCGCTGGACAGCTTATTCACAGAGCCAATATTTGCAACCTATGATGTAATTTCAGGTAGAAGATATGGTATCTATTCACAAGGGAAGGGGAAGAGAAAATATAATGGAGGTTGAAAAGAATACGAACTTCTAATGTCTTAAGTAATTTTAATTGTCAGAAACACAGATTTGCGAGCTGTTACTGTAGTACCTCTATAAACAAGGGAAGAATAGAATTAAATCTCTTCTAAAACACATCTTTCTTCTGCATGGAACGAACAAACGTAACTGCAGCATACATTCAAAGAGAAGGAAATCTACAGAAAGACTCGGTGTAGTTATTGACAAAACACTCTTTGAAGTTAAAAACCAAACTAAGCAAAACTCACTAAGTTTGAATGAAGAATACAGGAAAGAAGAAATGAAGTCAAAACAAGTTTTAAATAATTCATAGATAGCAGAAAGGAACAGAAACGTCTTATTTTTTCCAGTTGAAGATTGATCTTCATTTAAAACATGAAATTTTACAACGGCTCCTTCTGCCTCTCTTCTATGCATAGTAGGTGCTGTGTCTTTTATTGCCACCTAAAGCACGTATCTTCAGTCCCAGTACTTTTTGTACTAGAGAAAAAGTGTAGCCTTTGTGGGTGCTGAGTTTTTGACAAACTTCTTTCCAGTCTTGTTCAGTTAAAGGTGAGCTGCAAAGCACACCTCTGTTAAGAGCTTCCCTTTTTGAGCTGCTTTAACGAAGCATTTCTGCAACGTTTTTTCACTGTGATGATGTTGTGTTTGTTGCAGCTTTTAAATTAGTTATTTATAAGCATTGCCAGTAGTTGCCAACAACATAATTTCATTTTTTTTTTAATGCATATGCTTTAAATAATGTTTTATATTGTTTTGTGGGGAGTACACTGTACAAGTGGGCACTGTTGGTTCAGACAGTTGAGCTTATTTATTCTAAAAGTGTTAAACCTCAGCAGAATCTCAAGTGCAGCGTTCAGAGTTTCGGGAGGCGATGTGGAGTACTGAGCAGGATTTAGAAATGAATAGGTCATGCTGTGCTGCTGTGTTTGGGATAACCAAAGATGTGTCACGCCTGCAGAATTGAGCTGCCTTGCACGTTCCACAGCACAGCTTTTGAAAATTATAACCTGCAAGTGTGTGTTTTTTAAGCTGCTCACTTCAAAATATGACAGTTGTTATGGGTGAGGCAACAATAATTCAAGTGAAGGATAGAAAAAGTAGAATGAACTTTTCCACCCATGTTATGGGTGATTGTTCAGGCCACAGTAAGCTCAGGTAATGATACCAAATGAAGGAACCTGTTGAAGGATTAGGTGTCATGTCTGGTCTGAAGTGTTGTGAGAAACTGTGCTGTGAGCAGAAACTTTGCCAGGTACTTTGTTTTTCAGATCTGCTCCAGAAGCAGAATGGTGAAGTCTCTCTACAGAAATTTGCATTTGGTTTCCATGCTCATAAGAAATTCTGACAGGATCACTTGCTGGAGGAGTAGCCTAATGATGTTAATGCATTTGTTGTATGATGAAATTGCGCTTGAGATTTCCTAGAACTCTGGAAAGCCACGATCCCTGTCATGAAGTTTTCATTTGTCTAAGGGATGTGAAGAGCAGTGGAAATTACATTGACATGGGTGCAGGAAGTTATCATGTAGGCTGTGTCTGAAGAGTCAGATGAGTATCTGAGTACTTCTGAAAGTCTTACTGAGATTGGAGAGACCAATCCAGGTGCTGAGCAACAGGAAAAGTAGGGGAGTTGGGAAGGAGTTCAGTAAGGGTGTCTGGGAATGGAACTGCTGCAAAGATGACAGTCTGTGAGCAAACCAGTGCCAAATAATATTTTTCCATCCCATGAAGTCCTGTAGTTCTGAAGCTGGTTGTGCTGCTAGTGTATCATGATGCTGATGAGCTGGAAAATGTGACAGTGACTAATGTTTCAGTGGCTTTATTCCAACATACATCTTAGTGAATTTTGTTTTTGCTCAGCTCCCTAAGAAAATAAGGCTTATATAATTGCACTGTCAGAAAGTCAAATCTCTTGCTCATGTGGATCAGCTAAATTTGAGAGGTGAGGTGGCTGCAAACCTAATGATGTTTCTGTGAAGTGTGTGAAACAGCATCCCAGTGAGTAGGGTGCGCACGCTGCGTCCTCCTAAGGGAAGGAGGAGCCAGCTGCTGCCTGTTGGACTTGCACATGAGCAAGTGCGTTGTCAGTATGTAGGCCTGAGTGCATGCTGCCTGTGCCTGGTGGAAGCTTGGAGAAGGTGAGGAAGAAGAAAGTCACTTCTTACTGGTTTTGATGAAGGAGTATAATAGAGAGAGAAGGATCCCTGGGAAACCAGGAATGGTATCTTACAGAATCACTTTCTTGTGCAGATTGTATGTTTCTGACCTTGTTAGCTGCTAATTTCTTTGTACTCAATTTTCTGATGCATTACATTAGCGTCTGTGTTAGTTTGTAGATTAGTTTATCTCATGCTGTTATGCTTTACTGAGGGAAATTATTTTTTCACAATGTCCTGTTTTGCTTGGAGTGAGGCAAAAAACATAACGCTCCTACAGTGTTGCTGCGAAGGCCTTTGAAGTTTGATGAGCAGTTTGATATGGCCTGATTTCAGCGCTGCCACTGAATGTGATAGCATTGCCTTTGCCTTCTTTCTGCTTACTTGTTGCCCACTCTTTTGTATGTCTGCTAATGTTTGTACAGCTGAATGGCCGGGGTGAACAAATCACGGGGCCGATCCAGCTGAAAATTAGCCCGGCAATGTCTTTCTTTTCATGGAAAAAATAATCCCCAAAAGCTGTGTTTGTGATCTTCTGAGTATGTACGTGTCTTTCTAGTTGTATTTTCTTTTTTCTGTTACCACATGGGCAGGAGCTATTTACTTGAAGAATTTCTGGAAAGAGTCCTGCTTTGATATTTTCTTCTGGGATTTTTTTTTTTTTGCTTGCTCTGAGTATAAATGAATTTTGCTTCTGTATTCAATGCATCTTTTGTCCTCTTCAAAGGTTAATGCCACAGAGCTGTTACAGGTGGCTCTTATTTTTATGGTCATGCTGTTATAGCAATACTATTTCTTGAACTTGTCTTCCCAGTCCTTTTTTTCCCTCTGTATAGCTGTTTCAACTATCTTTTCTATTCTCCTCCAATTATTGCTGTTCACCTCTGCCCTTTTCCTTTTGTAAACTTATAACTATTTCAACAACAAAGTGATGTTGATATGAAAAGCTAAAAGAAGTTGTGTGCAATTGTGAAGAATGTGGATTTAAGGTAGTAATGCAAGGGTTCTTTCTCCTGAGAAGCAAATCTCTGAGGTGAGCTGTGGGATTAGTTTTTAAACATTTTTTTTTCTAATTGGAACGTCTTGGGTGCTGGGAAGGGAAAAAGGAAAGGACTGTACATTTTGGTAAACGAGCTGCCTCCCAGCTCTGATTACCTCCTGAATCCAGGGGAGATGAGGCCCTGTCTGCATGGAGCTGCTTCAGTGCCTGGTAACTTCCCTGTCTCACTGTGATTTGTCTCCATAAATAGCACCTTGGAATCAATTATCTGTTTGGAGGCTTTTAGCAATATTTCTGCTTTCTGCTCATGTCATGCATCGTTCTTGAGAACACATGAAGAATGCTCAGCTCCTTACAGGATTTGGGCTGTAATCAAGGCTGACACTGACTGGCATATTGTCAAATTGCGCACGTATCATTTACTGTTAGACAACACTGGACATCCGTTAGTGTCTCTTGGCTAATGAAGAGTGTTGCCTCACATATTCTTACGATGAGAGCGTGAAAGATTCTTGTCGTAGCTGCCAGCTTTCATCATCCGAGTGGATTGCAGAAGGTGTTACTCTAGGGACGATTGAGAACAGGAAGATTGAAGATTTGCTGTGTTCTCCTGAAGCACTGGAATGACTTCCATGGGCTCAGGGCATTGTCTCCAGAACACTGCTTTTTTTTTTTTTTTTAATAAATATTTATTTACTCTGTGGTGGTTATTATTGCAGAATAATGCCTAGTTATTTCTAAAACTGTCAATCCATGTGTCTGTTCCAGGGCGATTTGATGAAACCGTGATTGAAGAAAGAAGGCAATGTGCTGAAGACCTGTTGCAGTTTTCTGCCAATATCCCTGCTCTCTATAACAGCAAACAGCTTGAAGAGTTTTTTAAGGTTTGTTAGTATTTGCAAGAGTATTTTCTTATTGATAGGAATAAAGTATACTGCTGATTCTGCTTTATTTATAAGCAGTGGAGTGCTAACCAGCTGGTCTGACACGCTTTCTGAAGCAAGTGGCAGTTTTCCATTCACTCTCAAAATGTAGCTTTGAGAAAATAACCGAAAAGGTGTATCACACCTCTAAGGTGGAAAGTTCGACGGGAACTTTAGGTGAAGGAATTTAGAATTTTTGCTTACTGAATGATGAGCAAAACCAGTGATGTTAAATCTAGACGTTGTGGGGAAGCAATAAAAATACTGCCACAATTTCTGTTTTTTTTTTAAATTTTTTTAGTTTTTTTAAATGTAGTTGCTCATAATCTCAAACTAGAAGAATGAAGAGTTAGGAAACTCTTTTCTTGGCCTATTCTGGGTTCAAATCCAGGACAACAAATTCAGCGTATAACTAGTCAAATATGCTGCTTGCACAGTGTTATGAGAACCACTCACCAAATATAGTTCAGGACAGTAAGTTGTTGGAGACTTCCTTTTTATTACATCTGAAGCAGTTCGCTTTCAATAGTTCCTTCAAACCTCTCTATTTTCAGTACTTAGCTGATTCCAATATTCCACAAACACATAAGCATAGATTTACTTGTAAATGTGATAATAACTCCCTGAAATCAAGGAAGTACTCGTTTGGTTTAGATCGGGTTACAAGTGTATTGACATGCTTTTGCTTTTGCATGTGTATTGACATGTTTTGACTAAACAAGATTACAGCAAGGCTTACAAATTGACTCACTTTCATAGTACAGTTATTGCAGAATCCTTCATAATACTTAAGATATTTTTCATTAAGCATTGGAAGTAATGCTAAATAGGAGAATGAAGTTAAATGCTTTTCAGTTTATTTGCATTTGCACTTTTAAAAATTTATTTTTAAGTACTTCTGTGCTTTTGGATATTTTTTCAGAGCTGTTTTCATCTTTTGCTTGACTAAAGTATTAGTTTTAGCCTTCCAGTGAACATTTTCTGGCTTTATAAGGCAATGAACAAACCTAGAATGGCATTCCTTTTTATAGGAGTAAATATGTCTACAAGGAGAGTTATGCAAGTGTAATAGCTTGAGCTCACACTAGCTGATGCTGTGTTATGTTCTTCTGTAAAAGAAAGCCTCATGTTTTGATCAGTCACTGGCTCAGAGTCCTTCAGCTCCACCCGTGAGTGGTTTTGTTGCTTGTCAGATTTCTGTGCATATAGTCATGGAGAAGTAGAGTTGGGCAATGAAGTCTTAGAAAGAACTGAGGGGGGTGCCATGTCTATCTATGTACTACTGACTCCAGAAAAATGGACTACCTATGTGGCAATGTGCTGGAATAGTTCAAGACAGATCAGAAATGCCTTTGGAAGTGGTGCATTTTCTAATAATGTTGCGTGGAAGGGATGAACTTGAAATGCTAAGCAGAAAATTAAAAAACGATGACAAAATGACACCCTCAACACACAAAACAACAGCAAAAAAAAATTAAGGTGTTTTCTCATGCAATTAACTGCTTTTTTTTGATATTTTACCTATAATGCCTTCCAGGCTTAGAAGGGTATAACACTGTCCTTACATGCTGGCCCTGGCCTTGTCTTTGTTTGTCCTAAACTCAGGATATTGGGTCCTGGTTAGGCTATTAATCTGATCCACAGACACTTCTGTGTGAGGGCCCTGCTGACCTAAGGAAGAACATGAAATGGCACAGACTGAACCACAAGAGAGCTGGAGCATCACTGTCCTCTCCGTGTAAAACTCTAGACCTTGCAGGTAGACCTGATGCAGCCTGTGTGGTTCAGGACTTGTGTTACCACAGAAGCTGAAGTTGATACCTAAGTAGTCTGTGGCAAGGAACCATGGCCTGAGCAAAAACCCTTGTTTCGCTTTGGTTCTTTAGAGGTAGTGCATTTTGAATTTTCACAGAATCTTAGAATCCCCAAGGTTGGAGAAGACCTCCAAGATCATCAAGTCCAACTGTCCACCTGCCACCCCACTAAACTGTGTTCCTTAGTACAACATCTAACTGTTTCTTGAACACCTCCAGGGATGGTGACTCAACCACCTCCCCGGGCAGCCTGTTCCAATGCCTAAACACTCTTTCAGAGAAGAAGTTTTTCCTAATTTTATGTTGTGCAATATATGGAGTTTAGCTAGAAGGATTTGGTCAGGCTTACTGTCACCCATTCGTAGTGGAAATAGTAAGTCAGGGCTTGAAGCAGTGATTGAGCACCTGGTGGGTAGGCAGGGCCGACCCAGGGGAGCTCAGGTGCAAGCAGTGCACCTGGGTGACTGCAAGGGGTAGAGCTAGGATCCACCCCTTTCCAGATCTCATTTAAGGGTTGGCAGTGGAGGCAAGGGTATCTTGCTGGAGATCCCTGTGTACCTGAGGCCTTCTGAAGATAAGCATCTTCTTTCCTTTGTTTCTTTGTCCATGGCTGCTGCATTTGAGCATGTCGTCTCTGCAGCATAGGACTTCTCTACTATGCTGTCATTGCTGTGCTTTCCATCGTGTTACGGTGTTACACCTGTTGAAATCTGTGAGAAATTATACCAGCTGTTTTACACAGTTGTTGAATAGGTTATAATGATACTTGGATTAAACCTCAAGCTAATTTTGCAGGTATGTATAGTTCAATTAAGTGCGTTAACTGAAAGGTAGTGGAACGTTTGCTGGTTAAGAAAATTTAATTTTGAATATCACTGCTATATAATGAGACTTTCCATAGAGTACAGCAGCTAAATAATTTCTTTTCCTCTTTTCAGGGTGGAGAAGTGCATGATGGATCTGAACTGATCGGTCCTGTTGAACCTCTGTCTGATTCCCTGACTGACAACCTGTCTGACTGCAGCTCTGAAGGTTTGCTTCCTTCTGTCATGTGGCCTTATACTGGGATCTCTTTTAAAACAGCATGTAAATGACAAGTGCTGCATTTGTACATTGGTATCTAGTTTCTGTTTGCTTGATATTACAGATAAGTTGAAACTGGGATTTAAAAAAAAAAAAAAGCTGGGCTCAGCAGAACTCTGTCTGCTCTGCTGCACGTTTGCTTCTAACAGGACATTTTCTGGGAGTTTGTCCAGTCCACTTTAAAAGTCCTGGTGCTCTGCTGTTCAAAAAGAACTTCTTTAGGTATCAGTGGGAACAGAACTCTCTGATGTAAATGTATGCAATCCTGCCTGATTCCAAAAGGTTGGGTAGACTGTCTGGTAGCGTTCATGATGAATTGCATATTAAGTCTCTGGTGGTAAAAATTTGCAGGGAACTTTAAAATCATTTTGAGATTGATCAATAAATACAAAGGTAACTTTGAATTTGCCTAGATCGTGAAAAATAGGTCTAAGATTTGAACTGCTGCATTCATTTCAGAGGGTTCTTATTCAGCTGTTTGTGCCCTGGATGCCACCAGGCTTTAACTGCTCAGTAGAATCCAGAAGATATACTTAAAAACTATGCTCACAGTTTCTTGTGTTTGAAACCTAATGTTGGCAAATAGGATTTGTTAAAGAGAGTAACAGCATGTAAGTATGTATTATTATAACAGATATGCTTCAATTTTTAAGTAATACATGTATACTTAATATATGAAGTGTATTAATGTCTTGCGACTCGTACTTTCTTAAGTTTGAAACCAAATGTTGGGAAATGGGATTTGGGAGAGAAAGTGACAGCTGTCTTTAAGGCCTCTAGATGGCAGTGGCAATACTCGGCTCTGAATCCTCTCCCTGCTTGCATGTAATTCTTCTAGATCTGATTATCATAGCTAACTGGGACTAGTTAGTTCTCTGTTTTTGTGGGCTGGCACAGCTTCCCCACGAGCACTGTTCCTCCAAACTGTCCTACTGAGAAGAGGCTTGTGTTTGCTTAACAGAAGTTGGTGTTTGCTAATAAGGGTCTGTTGTTTTCTCAGTTTTGCCTGTTCTTTTGAGACAAAGCTCACTCTGCAGAACGCATGCACCTTAATGGTAGAAGAGGCAAACTGATGGTAGGGCTTTTTTTTTTTTTTTTTTTTTTTTTTTACAATATGAGCAATAAATATCCTGCTTCTCTAACAGTTTGACAGTTCATGCTTTAAATGCTTCTACAAGGATCTCTGTGCTCTTCAAGAGGGCAGATTCCCTAGCTTGTGATTTTTTTTTTTTTTCACTGAAGAAAAACATTTGATGCCTCTGAATGTTATTGCATAAATTTAGTCATGAACATCCAAATTTAAAGTTGTTGTCTCTAACTTGGGCAGATGATACCAAATCCTAATGAATCTTCTGTCTTCCTCCGACCGGTCTGTTGTGAGGTTGCCTTCTTTATGTATTCATGAAACTACAGTTTTCTTCTCAGTGTGAACACTGCTTTATTTTCCTCCCCTGAAAAGATCCGGAGCAATGTCTTCAGTGCACCTGTGCACTCCTGTATTCTCCAGTAGTCTTATGTCACTGAATATCATCATGGCTTGATTTTTAGACCAAGCAGTGACTGGTAATCTGTTCATCTTCCTGTCTTTTTTTTCCTCTCACTCAGGTTAAATGAACTGCTAGCTCTGGAGAAGCAACATTTCTACAGTGCTTAGTAAATACTGTGCTTTCTCTCTATTCTTCCATAAATTGTTAACCCCCCCCCACAAACTCTAGAGTTGCAAAACCGAAATGAAAGTTTGAGCTAGGTGCCTTTGAATCACCTCCTTGCTGCTACACGTACTTTTTGAAGAAGTCAGAATACTTTTCCTGATAATGTGCATAAACTCTTGACTGTTGATAATACAGAAGAAAACAAGACAGCCGGTTTTAGCTCAAAATTTACTTTTGTTGCATGTACAAACAGCTAAATGCCTTGACCTTCTTGCTTGTTTTCTTTCTTCAGTGGGTACTTGTGCCAAAGTGATAAAACAAACTGCTACGTGATATCCAGGTGGCACTGCCAAATTCATCGCTCACTCCATATGTCTCATGCTGAGTGCTATTCTGGAATGACATTTTTTGAGACTGAAGCCTGGCATTTTTTTCTTAGTGTGTAGATGCAGGTCCCAGCTTTGAAGACTCTTCTGTTATAAGTCTTGTTAACAGTATATCATCAGAACGGTGTGAGATAGGGATTAAAGTCCTACTGCTGTTGAAATTAGGTGAGTTGGAGCGCTGAGGTTTGAGTTAGCCATCCTAAGCAAATGCCTGTGTTCTGATTTTAACCTTGGCGGTGACCAGAAATGGCAAGTCTAATTTTGCTGTCAGTTCTAATGGTGTACCACCAAATGGGTATCTCTTATAGCCAGTTCAAGAGCAGTTTCACATTATGTACTTCTACCTGCAGCAGGGTCATATCTTTCATTTTTGATGACAAGTGAACATCTAATCTGTCACGCAAAAGGGTATCAGAACCATTTTTATCATTCTTGTCTTTTTCAGTTCGAAAAGACTTAAGTGGACTTGATGATGTGACGCTTACAAGCCAGTCGGAATGTGGAGGTGAGATCTGAAATTGTTTCAATTACTTTTTGTGGATTTTGAATTACTAAAAAGTCATAATTATGGATGGACACCTTATGTGGGTGATGATTCATACAGAATGCTGTACATGTAAAATATCTTTGCCACTTATTCCCAAATAACTCTTCAAGGTTTCTGTAGTTTGAAATTACTGAAGATCAGTTTGAAGTGTCTGTGCTCATGGCAAATGTAAAATAAAATGTGCTAGCTGTGAAATTCCAGTGAAAGAGGTATAAGCTAATCCTTTTTTTTTTTTTTTTTTACCACATCTTAACAATGAAGGAATAGTATATATGGTAGTCATGAATTAGAGTGCTGCATGATGCAGAAGCTGACAAACTCTGTGAATTCGAAGTTCTAATTGAATAATTTTGGGACGTTTCATCTTACTGATTTAAAACAGTATATAAAGAGATCTTGCAACAATGATCTGGCTCCTGCTGTTCTAACAGCACTCACACAGGGAGGTTTAGTTTCCTGGGGCCCAGCAGTGAACAGGCTTTGAAGGTTAAAGTTGGGTGTTAGATGTTTGTCTCTTCATTCCCGGTACTAAAATGAAGAAGAATTGCTCTGCAGAGTTTGTAGCTAACTTTAAAAAAAAAAAAAAAACACACACATTTCTCTGGTTACTCAAAAGCCATTTTTAAGTTGGAGAATTTTTGTGCTCAAAGTCTTAGGAAGTTGGGAAGGTGAAAAGAAAGCTAAAACATTTGGATGTGATAAAGAATTGTGAATGTTCCTGTGGTATGTAATGTAGAATAACAGATGTCTGTCTTATCATGCTTTCAGGCTTCTCCAGTGACAGTGACCTGATCTCTCTGACAGTTGATGTAGACTCTCTTGCTGAATTAGATGATGGAATGGCATCCAACCACAGTTCTCCCAGTAGAGCTGTTGGCCTTTGCCTTACTTCTGAGCCTCCAGTACAAAGCACTGTGGCATCTGAGCAGGAGTGGAGCAAACCTGAAGGAGAGAGGGAGAGCCATGGTCTGTTTTCTGGAAGCTTTAAACCCAAGCCTGGCAAACAAGATTACTTGGAGAAAGCAGGCGAGTTGATAAAGCTGGCCTTGAAAAAGGAGGAAGAAGAGGACTATGAAACTGCCTTCAGCTTTTATAGAAAGGGAGTTGATTTACTTCTGGAAGGTGTTCAAGGTATGGATCTTCCCATATTGTTTGTTTTACCTTTGGTTATGTGTATTTGATTATGGCATTTCCTTAGTGACATCTGCTTATTGTGTTGCAAAGAGGTGATATGAAATGCAGAACAGTGTGTGCCTGGCTTTCATCTGCTTGATAGCTGTTGTGCTTGCAAGACAGAGAGAAATCTTTCTCTTTAAGACTTGAATAATAAGTTAAGGTCTAATCTTCCAAGTGCCAAATATCTCCTATTCAGAATTGCAGCACAACCTCTGACTTGCAGGTAAGTAGCAAAGTGCTCCACTTTTGTCTCTTTCCTTTTTATTACCTAGGCATTAATTAATATGTGGCACTTGCAGCACTGTTGAAACATTATTTAATTTACATGGTTAAGTGAGGATTAATTATCCCCATTTTACGCATGGGGAGAGGCAGACTCAGGTTAACTTTTCGATCACAACAGGATTAGAAGTATTCTTGGCTCACAGCCTCTTGCTTCTTTCATTTAACTGTTCTCCTTTTTCTAGCTAAAAGATGCATAGAAATTTACGTGCTTATGCTGCTGGAGGAGAACAGGATTTTTTTTCAAAAGACTTTGTGTCAGTATATCTGCAAAAGCCATTGTTAACTGATGAAGTGCAACCCCATGTAAACTTCTGTAGAGTCTCCTTACACCCTGTCAGTCAAGGAAAGTTTTATTCCTTTCCATCTCTAGTTCTTGAGAATCTAGAGGGATAACCTCATGTATTAGCATTTTGTCCAACAACAGCATAAAATGACTACAGGAAGAGATCTGTTGTTTCCTGGAGTGAATTCAAGGTCTGTGTATCATGCTTCTGTTTGACACAGATAAATGAGTGAGATTAGAATTGTGGCATTGTTTAACAGCATACAGCACATGAACATTCAGCTGCTCCAGAGCTGAACTTAAATGCTAATGTACCAAAGCATGTACAAGTAGAAGCCTGTTCTGCATCTCGGTACAGAGCTCAGCAGTGGTCTAAGCCCTGTGAACAATTGTAGGAATGGAACTTAATCTACTGAACTGCTTTAGTGGGAGCTAGCAGAAAATAATGGATGAGTTAATGATGAAGGCTAGAGGTGCGCACTTTGCATAAAATGTCAGTTAACTTTTTGGCAAAAGTGAATCCACCTCTGTTTTTTGCTGTCCCTATGGTGTCAGTAAGGCTGCAGCTTTGCTGCTTTTGTCTTGGCTTGTCCGTGTAATCAAAATGCCTTCCCTTGGGAGTAGAAATGTGTACAGACTGGTTCTAGGTAGTCATCTCATCTTTTTCCTTTCTCTGTGTCACTCTGCATGGCTGTGGAGATGGAAGTTGATGGTTGTCCTCTGCTGTGCACTTAGCTTAGATTTGCATGAATCCAGCTCACCTTGTGTTCTCTTCTGAGCTTCTGCAAGCTGGCAAGGAGACTCTGATGTCTTCTTTATAAAGCCTTTCCTAAAAAAGCGTGCTTTTTAAGCATCTATGAAGACAGTTTAAAAAACCCAACTCAAAAAAAATCTGACACAGAAAAACCCAATCCAGGAGTTACTCCTGTACATTTAATTTGAGGGTGGTATGTTTAACGCTGATTGGTGAGTATTCACTGTATGTTGCAATAAAAAACCCTTATCCCTGTCATTTCAGCAACTTAAACACCTCTAGTTATGTATTTCATGTGGATAATAGTGTGCCTATTTCAAAGATGAGGGTGGTGCAGCTGTTGCCAAATGCATCTCATCTTTTGCCATTTAATATTTTTATCCTTTTTTGTCTAAATTAGCCTATGCATTTTCTGAAAGTGAAACAGCATTCATATTTACTTACACACCAATCTAAAGTGACTGTACCTTTCAATACAGACACTGCAAATGCAGCCTTTCTTTAGAACGAACTGGAAGTGGCTTTTGCATGTAAAGTGGCAGTACATGTTTTTGCCACATGGTGGCACCAAGGAAATAGAAATTGACACTTAAAATTAGAAAATGTAATTAACTTACCAGAGGAAAAAAGAACCATCATCCATCCCTTGTGTTTGAAACTTCTCTGAGAATTACTGTGGAAGTGAAATGCCTCCATACACTGATTAGGCATATCTAAAAGATAAAGATCTCTCTGTTGCCAGCCGCTCCTTTAGGCTTGGCACAAGAAGTTCTTACTTCTTAAGTCTGCCTCTTCAAAATCACGTATGAGTAAGTTTATTGCTATGACTTTACAGACTTACTGTTTAGTTTGGAGTAGCAGACTTCCATAAAGGCAGCTGGGGCAGCTTGTCTGTCACGCTCTGGATGACCTCTGACTTGGTGCTCTGCTGCTGGGTGAGACAAGGTATTGCACAGGCTTACACCAAAGAAGTGTTCATCTTGAGTTCATTTTCAACTATCTCTACTCTCAGAAGTGTAGTGCTGTTACTTATACTGTGCGTGCTGTGTATGTATTTTCCTCTGCTAGTCTCTTGTGGACATTCAGTACAGAATCCTTCTGTGTCCTGTTTTACAGTCCTGCTGCAAGACTGGATGTGTGCCACTTGGGGAATGAAGGCAGTATGCTCTGAGAGGCTGTAGTATAACTTGGTCTCTGGACGTCTGCCCTACAAATGTCTTGGCCTGGTTCTGTTCCATATATGCATTCAATGCTTAACATATTTGCCAGTGGGAAGGAGAACAAATTCCTGGAATGGCAGTCTGAGGGCTCTGCTGCTCCTGAACTGCCTGCATACCTTGTAACTTCCCATTTCATTGCAGCCAGAGCTCCCTCACATTCACGCAGAGGGAATGACTGCCATCATTTTCTTTTTCCTTGAAATATACAGATTCTGATCCCCTTTTGTGTCTTCTGGGCTCTGCTGGTGTGCGGGATTTTTGCACTTTCACAAAGCGGGTCTGTAGAGGTTGCTAGAGGTAGGCTGGTTGAGCACTTCTCCAGAAACTGCAACCTTCAGAAATGCAGTTGGGAGTGAGTATCGCACTCCTGACTTGCTTGTGAAATTCAAATTTTCATACTTTTTAATCATACTAGAAAATGAATACATTAATTGATAGAAACTTTGGTTCACAGTCGTAGCTGCTCATTTGTTTTGTTAGCATGTCAGAGCACTTTGAGGTCAATGCATTGCTTCAGGCCCAGCGATGGAAAAAATGCACTAATCGATTGCAAGCCACCGACTTCTAGGCTGGAAGTCAACTGTGTTTTATACAAAGTTAGTGCTTTCCTGACTTCGATGCAGAACATAATTGATGTTAGGAAAAAAATTGATTAGCGGGCTGAAATTATGGAAGAGGATTTTTGGAGTAAAGAAGGGAGTCCTGCTCCTTCTGGTGTGAATTGCTCCTCTTCAACCATTCTCCAGTTGTATCCATTATGGATCTTGGCTGTAGAAACATAGTTAGTGCTGTTGCATGTTGCTGCATTTCAATCACTTCAAGCACGTGATGGAGCAAGAACAGCCACATCAATACGGTTGTATTATGTAGAAAAGTAAGAACTCTGTTCGCTGCGGCTTAGAAAACAAACGTGTCCATTCCTAGACTGTTACATATGAGGCTCTTGGTTACATATTAACATCTGAAGGTGTATGATGCATTTGCTTTGTCATAGATCTGGGGGTATTTGTATTCTTGTGTGCAGCAGCTGTGGCTAAGCACAATTAATATTTATTTATTGTAGGGTGCTGGTTCAGCTAGGTAGCGTGGACCTCATTGCATGAAGTGCATGGTATGTAAGTCAGCTTTGCAGCCACAAGTATGTTTCCCAGGTATTTGTGTTTTGTGCTGGTTATCTACAGCTTCTAGATAAGCTGTTGGTGTCTTTGAAAGCAGGCTGTGAATGTCGATTTCTCACTGCTCTGTGCTATTTTCATGTTTATCCAGTAAACAGAGCTGGAACAGAAATTACACAAATTACTGGAACCTTGATACAATGACTTTGACTTTTAACCCAGAAATGCATATACAGTGAAATACTGGGAATACTTTAGACAACTAGGTGATATTTCTGGATATACTGAAAACAAACCGACTTGTTTCTAATTACTGGGATTATGATGGGTTATGATCTGAACTTGTGATGGAGCCAGGAATGCAAACAGGAGCATGACTGACAGAATGCCAGAAAGACAGTGCTTTGTGAAAAGAGGAGCAAAGCCGTAGCTGTTCCATGAGCATGCTTCTGGCTTCCAGATTAAAAGAACCTTTGCTTGTTTGTTGAATAATGCTTATGAAACCAACTTCTGTTACAAAGCAGTAGCTATGTTATATTCCTTTAACTTGTAAAGTCTTATGAGTAGTATAGCTTGTTGAGAGTGACAGTCTCTATGCAGTTTTTGAGGTACACAGTGATTGTGCCAGATGAGAGCAGTGTCTTTGAGGAAACAATAGACCTGTTTTCTAAGAGGTGTCAGGGTGAGTTTGTTGGCATCAGGCAAATGCAAATGAGGATCCTTGCATTCCAATTGCAGGACTATTTATGCTAATGTTATATATTTGAGATTCTGTTGAAGAGATGAGCAACAGTTAATTTTTGCAAGACAGAGCCCTGGAGGTAACCACCCATCAGGACACCTTGGGCTGTGAGATGACGATGTCTGCAGGGAAAGAGAGTTGTGCTGGGCTCTGCCAGGGAAGGTTAGTGGCAGCATTACTGGCAGAATTGGGGTTTACCCCCAGCCAATCTCAGATCTCTGTGCTCAGATGGTGCATCGTGACTGTCACCTTATTCCTCCTTCCACTGAGCTTGGAACCAGTCAAGACAAGAACTTCCTGCCCCAGGTCCTTCCAAAGGAGCTGAAAAGCCATTATATCCTAGTAGATTGGGAGGATGCTATAGGACCATTTGGATCTGGCTTTCTAAGCAACAATGCAGAGTGTTACCTCTTGACATCACAGCTTCTGTTCTAAAACAGGCTAGTTGTTTGTAGCAGTACTTGTCTGCTGATAAGCAGCTGGATTAAGAAGGAATATTGAAAATATTGTGGTTTGCTTAAAAAAAGTCATCTAATTCCAGCATGCTTTCAGTGATGCTGAAATTCTTGCTAATGTGGGCTACGAGCTGTTCATAACTGAAATGTGCTGACTTCCAAGCTTGTTGCAGACCATATAGAGCTTCAGAGCAGATTAGTGCTATAGGATTTGTAACTGCAGGGCAGATGTTGGATAGATCACCCTGAATGAAGTTATTCCATATGCACACGTACTGGGTTTAGACACACCATCACAGCTAAGCAGTAAAATATGGCATCTGCTAGTAAAGTATGGTGAAGTCTAATATGTAAATACAACCAGATTCAGCTATGTAAAGGAATACTCAAGGCAAAGTTCCATCTTAAACTTCAATACTTCTCTGCACAAAATGCTGAGAAAGATCTGGGGTTTACCTTTTGCAGGTTGGTACCTGTACAATACATGCATGGGTAAACTGTGGTGTTAAGCCTACGTATAGGGCATGTTGCAGAGATGACATTGAATGCTGTCCCATAGCATTTAATTGTAATGGAGTGAATAAATGTGTGGCAAGGTGGAATGTAAGCATCTGTACTTTCTTCCCTCTTTCGGAGGTCAGCGTTGGCTTGGTGTTGATCCAACCTTTCCAAGATTTCGGTTTGTCCTCACGGCAGTTCGTCACCAGGTTGCTGATTGCGCCCAGCCTCTCTGACAGACATCTCTCCCTGCCTGCACAGCCTTTTGTCTGGGCTGTCGTTAGCCAGCACTTAGCTGCAGCTATGTGTGTTAATCTTTTGCTTCTGCTTTGTGGTGTTTTTAACCTCCTATCAGAAGACCCCTAGTGGTTGCCACGCTTCTTCCAGCGCAGTGTGAACAGATCAGACTGACCTAGGTGACGGTACTTTTGTCCAGGTGAGAAAACTAACTGAAGTCTCGGATTGCAGAATTAAATGCCTCAGGCCGTGTAGGTGAATTAAGGACCAATTCTTTTAGCTAAGGAAGAAGAGCATAGAGAAGTTTGAAAATCTTTTCCTTTCTTTCATGGTGGTGGTCTGTGTAAATTCTTTCACTGCTGTGGCTTTTGGAGTGCTTTCCTATTTCTGTTGGTCCATGTGTTGGAGGAGCTGTTTCCACATCGGTGCCATGGTGCCATTGCTTATCCTTCCGTCTTACAGCAGTCATGGGTTTATTTTCTTTATTCTTATGTAGTTTTACAGGAAAGTGTTCAAGGTTTTTTTCCTCATGTTGTGAGGTCTTTCTTTGGTGAGATGCCTTGCAGCTGAAGACTGAAAGTTTTAGCAGATGGATGGGAAATTAATCTTTTCTTCCCTGTAGCACTGTATGACTATTCCTTTTAGTTTTTTTCCAGTTAGTCACACATGCATGAGGAAAGCTACCATCTTGTGTGTTTAACATGAGGTTGTATGAATAAACAGATGTTTGTTGGTTAGCATTTCTGGAAAGTTACTTTTTCTATGATGCTGAGTGTTACTGTCTCCTGGTGACTGGTCATTCAAATGCATTTTGTCCACATCATTATTCTTTGTAATCTTAACTTTTGCACATATGCCAGTATTTTCTTCCCAGAGAAGAATTTACCTAAATATTTACACCTCTGGCTTGTAACCTTACATTCGTGACAGCAAATGGAATTGGTAACCTCGCAGGGAGTGAAGATCTGTAAGTGTCTTGAGCAATGTACAATAGAGAAAGTGTACAAACTATGCAGAGCATACCAGAAAATTGGAAGAAGAGTTCTCACGTGTTCACTCACTGTCACACAGTTGTGCTTTAGCTTGTGCGGTTTTAAAGGGCAATAGAGTACTGTCCTGTGCCTTCAGGAAGGGAGAAGGAATAAGTCTGAGAAATACGGTGCATCCTAACCTCTTTTAGGAAGAAAAAAAACCACTTCAAACTGTTTTTACCATAATAGGCTTAACTTGGGTTTTATTTATTTTTTAATATTTACTGTCATTTTTTCAGTAGTGGAATTTAGCCACCACCCAAAGTTAATCACCATGAATTTAATACATAGCATACTGGAGATGAGGAGCCAGTGGGCTTATTTTGCAAATCCGAATTGCCACCCGCTGCTAAAAATCTATAGCATCCTTCCTTGATGCTGAGGTATCCATCTACTCCAGCACCTGCCATGTTTCACTTAAGTAATTGTTTGAAAATTAAAGGTTACCCATTCTGCTGTGAAAGTTTGGAGACTTGTTCCTAAATCCGCAGCTCTTCCCGTTCCTGAAATAAATGTTGGGGTTATAAAAGTGTGTCCAAAGTGGTCACAAATCTATGCTGGATTATGACTTGCATTGTCACTTACAGTGTGCCTGAGCTTTTGTTTGGCTAATATGGACAAAGGAGTCGGCTTCACATGATGTAAGAAGTGTTTGCCCTAAGAAGAACAGAGGTCCTCTTGAACCAATTAGGCAAAAATAACAGCTGGGCTACCCACTAATAAGAAAGGTGCTGCTAAACCTCTTTTCATTGTGAGAAGAAATAAATCTTTTAAGGCTTACTCCCTTGCATTTTTATAGAGAGCAATTCTTTGAAAAATTCAGCGATCCAGCTGGGTGATATGTGCAGGAAGACTGTGAAGAAGATAAAGAAACTTTTAAAAATAAAAAATGGTATTATAGCTATTAGATTTGGCAATTATAAATGTTTCATTGAAGATTTCAGTATTTAGAGAAAGTTTTACCGTTTAAATTGTTAAGTACATCGAGTTTGGGGTTAGCACAACAGGCAGTCTCCCACAAGTTCCTTGTAGCCTGCAAGAGGACGTTCCTTCCTGGAGCAAATCGCTTCTGATACCCTCTTAAACAAAGGCAGCCCACATGTATTTTTAGTAAGTCTGAGAAAAAAGCAGGAAGATTTGGAATATGGAGGTTACAAAGGACCAGGACAAGTGATGCTAACTTTTTACCTCTTCTGTGGAAATATGCACATCCTGTTTGAGCAGCTGGTTAGTTAGGGAATGCACTGATTGGGGTGGGGAGTGGTTTGGAGGAGGTCAGATGTGACGGAAGGAATATCTAGAATTCCTGGGTGGGTAATATATACTGTGATTTAGTAGATGTGTGATATAGTGTACGTTAATGGCAAGTAACGTGCGGTGCTATTTTTGTTTGTTACCATCCTGTAAGATAAACATCCATCCTGGATCTGTGGAGAAGACTAGTTAAGGACCAGAGCAAGTTTGAAAGCTCTTCTGTGCATCTGTGATGTGCTCTGTTAGAACCCTAGATTATCTGGGGGGAAAAGGGACAGATTTCTCCATGGTTGTAATCATAGAATCATTTGAGTTGAAAGGGACCTTTAAAGGCCATCCAGTCCAACTCCTCTGCAAGGATTGGGGACAACTGCAGCTCTATCAGGTGCTCAGAGCCCCCCCCCAGCCTGACTGTGGATGTCTCCAGGGAAGGGGCATCCACCACCTCTTGATATCTCCCAGATATTTTTATTTTTCACTTTGTATTTACCCTCGTAAATAACCCCCCTCTCCATAGCTTTTTTTCCTGATGCCTGAACATTTACCTACATGGTAATATCATAGAAGATCTGATACCTGAGAAGAACAGGTAGCTCACCTGAACACCCAGTGCTTCACCATTAAATTAGCCGATCATTCAAAGGTATGTTCTCTTCTGAGCAAGAAAGCTGCTTGTAGTATTGCTGTCTTCCCAGATGCTACCGCAGGGTGCATATTCGGTGGAAATTCTGCTTCTCTGTATTTTGCATTCAGATCAATGGTCTATAGGAAAACAAGCCTGCAAGTCACAGATGAACTTGGTGGCACAATTATTCTGATATTTGTGGTTTTCCTCTATCAAACCCTCAAGATCATTTGAATGTTGTTAGGAACGTCTGTTTTTGTAAATATATTGTAGCTGAGCTGTCCTTAGAAATAAAAATTAAAGAACAAATTTTAATCCGTTGGCTGCTGTCCTAATGTCCTGGCTACTGTTAGTTTGGTCAGCGGGTGGCCCGGTCAGCCTTTCCAAAGCCAATTTTCATTTTAAGATATTTTTATTTCTTTGAAATAGGCAAAGCCTTTGGAAAATGAGGGAGCAGCCTGCTCGCGCTTGTGTAGATGAAGGCTTATATGTGCAACAAAGTAGCTGTAGAGTTTTTATATTCTGTTTGCAGTAATAGTAAACAGAGCATCTAAAATAACCACTTGCACATTGCAACAAACACATCATCATTTGCTTAAAAAGAGTTATAATTACAGTTGACGAAGCATGGACACCATAAAAAATGCATTAGTTTGGCTTGACACATTAATTACCTGTTTTTGCAGATGTTTTTATATATTGTTGTGTGAACAGTTTACAAAATAATTACAGGAAAGTCATATGGAAAATAAACTAAGTGGGTGGTTTCTCGCCTTAATATTTTCATTCATGTGAATCTGTGTGAGGCACAGCTGCTCCGTAGCAAATGCAGAGGGAGAGAGAGGGAGAGAGATGAGGAATCTTGAGGGGGTTTTTATTCAGGTCTCTGTGATCAGCATCTCTACACTTTATATTGTGCTTTAGCAGTGTAGTTTTTAAACATGTAAAATGACATTGCTGATTTAATCCCAGTGATCAGGAGCGGGGAAAAGCTTTGATCCTGATCAGATGAAACATAAATCTTCTAGTATCTAGGAAAATAAATGAAAAATCAATATTATTTTAAGCAGGATGATCTTTTATGAGCAGTTGTAAAGATTCATCAAAGGCTTTGACACAGTTTAAACATTTCCTGTTTGCTGCCATTTAAAGAAAAACGCCTTTCAAGTTATAAATTGTAATTAAAGAAAGATATCTCTTTAGATTATTGCAGGCTAACTACTGAATGAAAATAGGAACTCGGTGTGTTCACGCAGTGTTAAAATCAAAAGCTCTTCACTGGAAATAAACGCGTGGATTCTTTGAAGAACATGCGTTTGTTTCGCTTTAAAAATATTATAACAAAACGCAATATTACCGTTGTGACAAAATATGCATAGTCTGTCTCACAGCTGAAGCATCTATCAGAGAGAGAGATTTTTTCTAGCATTGTGTTCTAATGCTTTATTTAATTTAAGTGAAGCATTCGATAACTTGAAATTTGTCATAAATGGTAAAGATTATTTTTAGCTTAATGAGATTTTTGTTATTATTCATCACCCTGTGCTAAGACTTTTAGAGTAATATTTTCTCTACTCTTTTAGAATTCGTATCCTCTATTTCTTTACAGATTTCTGTGAAGTATTGACTGGCTAAATGGGAAATTGCATTGGAATGCGGCTTTTCTTTTTTTCCTTTTCATTTGCTTTGTTAAACTAATATAAATAAAAATCCTGCTCCTGTAAATCCATTTCTCCAGCTCCCACTCAAACATACACCTTATTACAGGATTCCTAGGGATGGAACTGATAATGATCTTGATCATGAATGAGATACAAGAACTTGTCGAGTTTGTGAATCTGCACCCTCTTTAATGGCTGAAGATTTTAATGACTGAACAGTTCGTAAATGTTTTTTAACAAATTACTCAGGAAGAAAAACTAGAAGGAAAACTGAAATTAATGTCTTGTGAAAGTAGGGAGAACAAAGACAGCTCTAAGGGGACAGCCTATCTTGTTTGCGTTAATTACTGTAAAATTACTGAAGCATTGAAAAAAAGGCAATAAACATCTAAACTAAATACACATAACTAACAATTAAGTAGTAAGCTTGACTTTTATGATAGCCTTAGACACTAGCCTAGCAGTTTTTTACCAGTTTGTTTGAAGAAAATGATGGCTGAAGAGTTTAATGTTGCCATGTGGATGATTTGTTTTCCCTGAGCAACTACCACTTTTGTGTGCCTTTGAGAATGTTGACGATCACCAGTGATTGTAACAAAGTTTTATGGTGCTCTACGATTAAAGATGAACTCAAGAGTGTTGGTCATATTTCAAGAAATTGCAACACATTTATTTAAAAGCAAACAAAACCCTGTGTGTCTATTCCATGCTGATACAGCCAAACCCAAGCTCAAACAATTGAGTTCCATTTTTTCTTCTAGATGGGAATAATACTGGTAGTCTGGTCTAAGGGAATTTCACTGGAAGAGTACTACCCAGTGCAGACTGATCCAAGAGGAGCTGGACCTGAGTTTGCTCTCTCTTTAGAATGAGAGGAATGAACTCAGAAATTTGTGCATATCCATAAGGTTGTAACCTACAAGTGCACTGAATTTCTGACTGTCCAGCTTCCTCCTAAACCACCTGCAGTCCAAGATATTTATGGAGAAAGGCTCTATCTCTATCCAAGGAGTTAACAATTACTTTTCCACCCTGCTGGGAGATGGATAATAATAGTTACAATAGATCACTTTCAGCAGAGCTTGGAGTAGAACGTAAGTCTCTTCTGTGCTGTTCTTGATAGAGTCTGTGTGGCAGTTCTTCGCGTTTAGGTAGTTGGTAGTCACATTATAAAAGTGGGGGGGATCTTTAATTTAACAGGGTCAAAATGACTGGTAGAACAAAAACAATATGATAAAGACCCGTCTGCCTTGTTCACTCTCTTGGTCAAAGGATTATTTAAAGCAAGAGCAATGATTCCATCTGGAGTACAGTATTCAGCTCTGTGGCCCCCAGCACGTGGAACTGTTTAAGTGGGTCCAGAGGAGGCCATGAAGATGATCAGAGGGCTGGAGCACTTCTCCTATGGAGTCAGGCTGAGAGATCTGTGATTGTTCAGACTGGAGAAGAGAAGGCTCTGGGGTGACCTTATAGCAACCTTTCGGTACCCGTAGGGAAGATGGGGAACTCTTTATCAAAGGACAAAGGGTAATGTCTTTAAACTCAAAGAGCATAGATTTAGATGAGATATAAAGAGGAAATTCTTTACTCATATGGTGGTGAGGCGCTGGAATGGGTTGCCCAAGGAAGCTGTGGATGTCCCATCACTGGAGATGTTCAGAGCCAGGTTGGATGGGGCCTTGGGCAGCCCAGTCTAGTGAGAGGTGACCCTATCCATTGTAGGGGGATTGGAACCTGATAGACTTTTTAATGTCCCTTCTAAGCTAAACCGTTCTGTGATTCATTTCTTCTTGTATGGGGCAGGGGGAAAATAACTCGGAGCTTCTATAGTAGAGGAATTTTCCATGAACTTTCTAAAGAAACCTACTACTTAGCTTTTCATTTTTCTCTCCTATCTTGAAAACATTTTGAGAAATATGAGGAGTCAGACAAACTTCTAATCCTTCTTTATTAAGGAGTCGGATGTTAAAGCTAACCAGGTCTGTCCAACTGAAGGATCAGAGTGACTCCTGCTGCCCTGACCTGCTGGAGATCAGTGTAGGCAGCTCACCTCTCCTTTGGGTCCTGCCAGTCGTGCTACAAATTTCTGAGAGGCTTATGCATGTGACTGCATGCTCTGTATGCACACAGCTGGCCACAAACAGATGGGCACAGGCAGAGGACATTGCATTTGTAGGCACCTACATAACCACAGACAAAGTGTACAGCTCAATTTTTTTTTTTTTTAACTGTTGCTGTTCTGGGAAAGACTGGGCAGGTTTCTCTGGTAGCTAGGCCCAGGCCCATTGTCTGACTCTCAGATAACTTGTCTGCTAGTCTTGTGTGAAGGTTGGTATTGCATCATATGCACAGGGAGCACGCATGCAGAAAATGAGGAAGAATAGAGTTGAGTGAGACGGTAAGGCAAACAGTGATGGTCAGGTACAGGATCTCAGTCAGACAGTTGTGCTGACCAGCAACCTACTTGCACACAATCAACTAATGTAATTCCCTTCCCTGTTTTCTCATGCTTGTCCCCTGGGACCCTACCTTGTCCCTCACCTTTAATCCCAACCCTAAACATCTCACAATGAGGCTTAAACCTTCCCACAATCTTTCCTATAAAACATTCCATATTAAGTTTTGTTTACAAGCTTTTACTCAGTAAGTTCTTCCTTGGTCTCCCTCAGACATCCTGTAATAATTTTGCCCTTTTTTATGAGACTTGTTCTTAATAACCCACAATAATCTGGTTCCTTTCTTATCAGTCACCAAGTTTCTGGTTGAACTTCTTCAAGGTTACGCTTGGTGGGCATGTCAAATGGCCCATTGATCGCTTTCTTAGAGTTCCAGTCTCTGTTATTCTCTGCTATCTGCTGTTTGTCAGGGTTTGGTGTTTGCATGTTTAATTTATTACCTCTCCTGTTCCTTGCCTTGTCTTTTATCTTGAGTAGCTGTTAGATAACCTTGCAGTTCCTTGCCCCGTTTGAGGATCAGTTGGTGAAAGGTGTTCACTTGCACCTGGTGGTTCTGAAGCCTTCCGTAGCCAAGGCTGTGTTTATGCAAGTCTTGGAAAGCATCAGTTATGGCTGGAAGCAACTGTCATGGCCAGATGAAACTTCTGCTGTTACTCTGAGAACTTCCAGGACAGCCATTTCAGTTTTTCAGCAGCCACAGTATTTTCATTTCTCTGCTATTTCAATTATGGTGCGCAGTCTTTTTCTCTGTGGTTGGTAGTTGGATTTTATTTTTTGTTGAAAATTGGGTCTCTTATAACAATACACTGCTTGTGATGAAAGTGCCTGAACGCGAGGATTTAGAGTGAATATAGATTTTGTGCAGTACCACAGGAATATCACCTCTTGCAAGAGTTTGGATAGACTAGGCATAACACAATGAATATTCAGCCATCTGGAAATTGAAATAGTTGATATAAGTGGTTTTTCCTTTCTTACTGCGACACCTCAAGCCAACAGCAAGCATCAGAACATTGTGAGCAGGAGTTCTTGACATCTCTCACGTTGTCATTTGACTATTGATAGCATTTCTGTATTCCCTTTATACTTAAGGAATCCTATGTTAGAAACATAGGGGGGAAAAACAACTCCAAAAATTTCTCTATTGTTTCTATGTAAGCTCTTATCTTCTTTTCTATAATTGAGATTTTGAGGGTACAGTGTTCAGACTGGCGGTTTGTTTCAGTTTAAGTTACAATAGGAACATCTACCAGATCACAGAAAAATTAGGTAAGAATTTTTACTTACCTTAGTCTATTACAAGGTTTAATATTTTTATTTTTATTTTATTTTGGTGGAACTCTGATATCATAGTACTTGCATTTTATGAGATGCATATTCGTAGTTTTGATTATTAATAACCCAAAGTAAATCAAAAAGGTAGAATCAAAGCAGTCTCTCTCTGTGTAGAAAAAATAACCTTATTTTTTTCCTTTGAGGTGAATCAAGTCCAACTCGTCGAGAGGCGGTGAAAAGGAAGACCGCGGAATACCTCATGCGAGCTGAAAAGATTTCCAGTCTCTACCATAAATCCTCTGAAGATGCGTCTGTTTCTATGGTAGGGTTTATTTTTTATTATTGTTATTTTTTAAAATTTGGTATAAGTAAATTGCTCTGTCTTGTAGTAAAGCATATTCAAGCTTGAGGATCAAAAACTTTGGAATTTATCTCTTTCAGGAGGCCTGAGGAGTATTTCAGTATTACGTTTCTATTAAAGCTGCTCTTATTTTCCAATTCTTTTTGGTTTCATTTCATTATAGACAGTGCTTGATTTAGCACACTTTCCTTCTGCTCCACAGTTGATGAGGTGGACATTTTGATTATGCTAAAGAATTTCAAGTTAAAGCAAAAAAAAAAAAAAAAAGAAAAAAACAACCCCCAAAACAGAAGCCACCACTAGAAAATTACTTTTGACTTTTCAATGAAAATATTACTCATCCCTGGACAGAGCAGAAAGTCTGTTGGTTTCTTTAGGCTAGCACGTATGGATGTATCACAACTGAGTTAAGCTTGTGGATCTGGGAGGGGAGGGGTATGGTTAGAAATAAATATTTAATTGAGCTAAGGTTCTTTTTGTTTTCTTCAGATGTCTCTCCTGGTTGTGCTTGAGTGATCAGTAGATTCCTTATTGGTGCGGAGTTTCAGGAGTAATTCCTACTGTCTTAAGTAGAAACACCCTTATCTGTACTTGTTCAAAAGATAAACAAAGCTTGTTCCAAGATGCCCTCAATAAATTTCTACTTTTCCCTTCCCCAACCATTTCCATCAGGACTTATCTAGTCTTACTTTAGATCTTTACTGCACTCATGTGAAACTGCATGTAGGTGACTGCTCTATTGTAAACATAAAATTTACCAACTTCCCATCTCTTTGCATTTGTATCAGTTAAGGGCAGAAAGCACAGAGGATTATTGCTCCTTAGGTTGCACAATTCCAAAAATGCTGTAAGGAGACTACAGCTACTAAAATGTGAAGCGTTATAAAAATCTTACTGCATAGTAAGTAAATTAAAAAAGCAAAACCAGTGATTTTTAAAGGTAACTTTTTCTGTGTTGAGAGCCCTCAAGTACATTTTTTTGAGGATGTTCCAAATGAGATATATTTTGTGAGATTTGGAGTCTTGCTGCTGCTGTGAATTGTACTTTGAACAATTTAGCATTTTGGACTGATATGAACTCCTACTAGGTAGTCTTTCTTTGGGTCAGACGCCCCTGAAAGTGGGGAAGAATCTATATTGAATGGAAAATCTCAGTATGTTTGGAAACTACAGAACAAGGAAAAAAAAATCACCAAGAACAACCTATTTTTACCCTTTTATAAGTTTAAAAACTAATTGCAGTTGGAAAGGAGGAAGAAATAGGTTGCATTTTTGTATGTGGGCTTGAGAAATATTTCCTCTTTTGCTGTACTGAGTAAGGCAAATGTCTTCTTTGTAGATCCAAAAGAAAGTTAAACTAATTGGAATATGACAAAAGGAAAAAAAAAAGTAATGAGACTAGAAAGTCAATCTTCTTGAAACTCCAAATTGATAAGCTAGGGCAAATCTGAATGTTGTACTCTCCTTTTTACGATAAAAAATGTTTTTCTAGGCTGTGGCTTTGTCTTCCCTATGGCTCTGTTTTCCCTTCGTATTTTAGTTCCATTTATTTGCTGCTCTTTATAACACGGTCGTAGAGCTTTTGTAATTTTCTGGCATCAAGGGTAGATAATGCTGTTGGGTCACGGTGGTTGTGGTGGAGAATAGCTTGTCTCTGAGTTTATAGCTGAAAATTAATTGGAAGAAGGACTTCCCTAATTGTTTTAAAGGTGAAGAATTGGCATGTTCTTTACTTTGGCTTTCAGGAAAGGAAAGGATGTTACAAAAAGAAGAACGTGACTCCCTGTATGGTGTTTGCAGATCAGACCTGAATTCTTTCACCTTAATTATTACTTAATTACTTAATTACTACTTATCTTTTTTAGTCCCCAAGGTAGATTTTTTTGTACGTGTGTGTGAATTATTCCATCCCATGCAGGCAGTGATAAAATGTACTGAAATGACCTGCATCTGTCTACGGGGTTATTCGTGGGAGATGTTCACTGGTGGAAACATGCAGATATTTTGCATGTGTCTCCTATAGAAATTAAGTCTATAGTTTAGAAGATTAGTGTGCACGTTCCTTGTAACTAGTTAGCTTCTGAACTGCCGTAAGCATGGCTTTGGTCAAGGCTGGGGCAAGGCTGGTCTGTTACTGGTAGCATCTCCTACTGCTGTAAGTCCTGCAGACTGATCCCATCTCTTGTTCAAATGCTGGTGCTTAGACAGGATACCTATTCAAATGTTTAAATAAGACTGTACAGATCTTTATTTGCCCACATGGGTCAAAGCAAAGAAGTCTCTCATCTCTTCGTCCTTGCTAGAGTGATGCTGAAGTGTTTGCAAGGAACCATTGCTTTAGTATATATGTGATGCCTTTACTAGAAGCATGGCCAAGTTTTGTCACACCTCCAGGCGTAACAGACTCCTGGAATTGCCTGTGCCTGTATTATGATGGGCAGGGTGCATTTCTGGCAAGGGAAACATGATTCAATGCAGGGAACTTCATGGAATGTGAAAGTGCTGAAACTTTCAGCACATTGGAGGAAGAGGCTTGGTTAGATAGCAGGAGTAAATATTTCAGACAGTGTTTCTGTTCACCACCTGATGTTAAAAGGCAGAACTACTTTGTCACTCATGACCAGTGTAGGTAGTCTGGTATTTCTGTTGTGCTCTTACAAGGAACAAGGTGAGCAGCTTCAAATCCAGGCTTATCTGGCCTTCATAGATGTGACATTTTGCTTCTTTCTCATCCACCAGACCACAGAAATGTCCAGCAAGGGAAGAGGTAAGCTGTGAAGTGTGGGTTTAGTATTTGTCTTGCACACCTCTGCTTGTCATGACTCCCAAAATTTGTCAGGCATATGCTGAGCCACATGAAGCAGTCTTAAAAAGCTATGTTACAAACATGACCCAAGCCCTGCATTTAACATCTGAACACTAAGCGGCAGTGAGGCAGAGGGGCTTCTCCTGGGGCCCTGTGCAGAAGGAAGCAAGCTATTATTCCATGGCCTGAAATGCCACGCTCTTGCCTCATTGAAGACCAGATTTCTCTAGAGGCAGTAGCCTGGTGTTTCAGAACTGCAAAGAAAAAGATTCTTTGATGCCATGGAAACCAAACAAAGAATGATAATAGTTTGCTACTTCTCTTGCCTCAGCAAAAAGCCAACAGTGTAGCCCTCAAGGATAGCATCCTTAGCAACCACCCTGCTACTGGCAAGTCTAAGTGCAGAAGAGAGAAACACAAGAGGATGTGTTTGAAGAACTCTTGGCACTGTTGAAAAAGGTTACAAGCAGAGGGCTTAAGGATAGATAGAGGATTTCTTAAGTCTGAGAAGCAGCACAGGGAACAGATGCAACTGTGACTGACCATGAACTGGGAACTCACTTGACAAGGTATTGTAAACATTGAGAAAAGCCTTGCTGTGATCTGTAGGAGTGGGAGATGTGGAAGGACCTTCTGAAGATTGTAAACAGGCATGCAGACCTTATGGAAAAACATGCTTCAGCAAACACTTTCCTGCTCTTCCTCAGCACAGCACAGCAGCCTCAAGAGCCTTCTTGACAATAAATACTCAAGAATGCTGGCAGCAGCAGGCCATTTTGCAGGTTCTCAAGCTTTGTTTTTCTCTCTTGCCTACTTATGAGTAGCAAGCTTTGAAGGAGTCACCTCCAAGCCTGAGTGAGAGAGAGAGCCTGGTGCAGCAGCCTTTGAATTGCATTGGACTGACCACTAGAAAGCTTCAGCCTAGCATAGCTGTCAACTGTGAGGGCCAGCGCAAATATACATATAGGCTATGGTCTGTTTTAACTCTGGTATTTTTATAATGCATATCTTCTTTGCTCTTTGAAACTATTTCTAGTTCTACTTATGCCATTTATTTTATATTTGGATTGTCTCTTTTTGCACCATTACAAAAGCTGTTATCCTCTAAAATGTCAGATATTTTCAGTTTTCAAAGCAGTTTAGTATTGAGTATTACAGGCAAACTCAATGCCTAAACAGGAAAAGTATTCTCCATTCTTTGCAGTTATTTCATAAGATATTTGTACTTCCTAAAATTCTCATTAAATGTGCATAAAAACTGCAGAAAGTGTAAAGAAAATATACTGCTATAGTTTTATGTGATGCAAATCTAACATAAAATAGAAATTCTGTCTCAAGGCTTTCTAGGTCATTCTGCATTCCAATCAGCTGCTGATTCTAGATGTACATGACCCCAGCTGTGTCTCAGCTTCCTGGAAGATACAGTTTCAAATTGGTGGTCACTGGGGACCTTCTGAAGCACACCTTAACCTAGTCTCTGTTCAGGTGCATGCAGAGATGCAATGTTTTTCACTTGGTGCAGAATCAGGATGTCCTATTGGACCAGGAGAGCTGGAAACTATTTCACAACCATCATGTGGAGTCTTGCATCTCAGGCCAACAGAATCTGCTTCAAAATGAAGAATCTCTTTGCTGAAGTGAAGGTTTTGGCCATGGTATGAGGGGTGGTGACTGAAGTCATCAAACACTGACCTCTGCATGGTGAGGGGAGATCTCATTTTGATGTGCAGCTCGGAGCTGAGCTCTGCACTGATGTTTGTGAAAGTGCTCTTTTTTAATCCTGAAATTCTGTGAAGACTGCTGTCAAAGGTTGTGGAATCAGCAGTAGAATTATCTCTTGTCAAATGGTGTTTGTGTCACCAGGCTAGGATAGAACTCTTGTCTTCAGGGAGGTTAACATGAGAGGTCTTGTAATGGCCAACAATGATGCTGAAGTTAAGACAAGTGCTATGCTTCATTGTGTAGGTTCTAAAACTGGAGCCTTTTGAAGACACATGGTGAACGCAAATTGCTGCATCTTTGAAATGGCCAGCATCACAATCACATCATCCTCTTCCACTTGAAGTTAGTGCAGGCTTACCAGAAGGTGATGGTGGGAAAGGAACTGCAGGACTTGGGATGCTGATCCCTAGTCGGGTAACCCCAGCTGGCTTCTGTTGTGAAGCTTAGAGTGTAGTCTGGAAATGGCACATAAGGCTTAACAGCAGGAGGGAGAGTCCTAGAATACTGAGCAGTATGCTGAGCATTTGGACAGGTTGCTGAAGTTATTCTTCGGATAGTTCTGTGGGTGTAGGTGGTTTGACACTTTCTTTAGAATATAAATGCCTTATTTCTAAAGGCAGATTAAATCTTTGATTTTCTGTTAGCCTCTTTCCTGTTTTTTTTTTCTTTATTCATCTAGTTTTGACAAGCAAGCTGTCCTTTAATTATTTTTCTTATTGCTGGCAAGATGCTGAACTTGGCTTTTTCACTCTGTTCATAAGAGCAGACATATAATGCTTAATTGCCATAGTTCTGGAAATTGAGTATTTAGAGCTTGCTCTTGCAACAGAATGTGATGCGTTTCCATCTCTGGGGTCAGCTACTAGACTTTGCAATGGTGAAACCAAACCACTTTAAAGAGCAAAGAAGAAAAAGTAAAATAGCCTGAAACTTATAGAAATAGAAAAGCTACTGGGAACTATAGAGATATTAATGTTATTAATCATTTTAAGGTAAGAAGCAACTATAGAATGCACGTTTAGAGAACAGTGTGTATGTACTGTTACTGACAGTGCCATCATTAGTGATATTTTAGAGAAGAACCCAAGAATGTGTTTTACTTCAGACTCTATGGACATGATGGGTGCAGAAGTCCAGTTCTATAGCACTATTAGACAACTGTTAACTTCTGTGGAGACGTATGAGCTTAATTCATGGTTAGAACGTTGTGCATGAGAGAAAGATTTTTGAAAAGCAGTGTTATAAAGAAGTAATAGCTTGTAAATGGAAGTGGAAGTCTTTTACAGTAGTCCTGAGAATTTTGAAATATTTTCTGTCATTAAACGTATTCCTTAGAATGCTTTTGACATCATGTCATGACTAAACTCTGCATTAGCAGAACTCTGTTTCAAAGCATCTATTTTTTTAATGCAGAAAAGTAGCACACACTTAAAATACAAGTCAGAAAAAGAAAGCCCCCTTGACCTTCCTGGTAGCTTACTGGCATGTGGGACCTAAGGTACATCTGGAGAACAAAGTTCATGCAGAATTATTTTCTTCTTTGTACTAAAAGCTTTTGTGATTTGTAGAACCTGGGCTGTTTTCTTCGAAGTGCTGTCGGTACTCAGCAGTATCTACATGACAAGAAAAATCACAAGAGCCAGTCAGTTAAATGACGATAAATAATAAATTCTTTTAAACCAAGAGCCCAGTAGATGGACAAATAGAAAAGTACACCTTTGGAACGTATTCCAGGCTTTTGGAATGTGTGTCTTTGACTCTTTCTGTTGAATTTCACAGGCAATGCTAAAATAGGAGCTGGTTTGGGGAAATAATTTGGAAGGAAATAAGGTGATTGACAATGTGAAGGGAAACTGATTTTGGGGAGAAATAGGAGGAGGTGCTCTGGACCTTGAGAATAGCACAGTGAATATAATGGAGGGCAAACACAGTGTGGGGAGGAAATGGAATTAACTGGCTTAGTGTCTCCAGTTTTTCTGCAAGTTTCTGATCGTTAAGGGAAATTTCATTTTTTTCCTGATACTTAAGCATTATATCCACAACAGAATTGCTTACCAGCCATTTTCCTTTGTGACATATTTATTAATGTCAGGATACTGACGAATGAGATAAACAACTTTTGACTTCCAGAAATTTAAAAATCAGGGAGTTTCACCTTCCTCTTCCTTTACCTTTGTGCATTAGAAGGAGAGACTTGGGGAGGCTGGGTTAGGCTTAGAAAGAGTTTTGTGTTCAACAGCTTTCCATATGAATTTATCAGATCTGGGAGGAAGGGTCTCTGGTCTGTGGTTCTAGTAGAAGCTGCGTGTTGAATTTTTAGAGGAGGATCTAATGAATTCTCTCAGTTTGCAACCAGAAACTTCTGAAAATGTTTGTTAACGTGCCAGAGGTAAATGTGATGCTTAGAGGTTGAACTTTGTCTTGAAAGACTTCTGCTTTAAACACTGTTCCCTCCTCTGCCTTGCAAACTTAGAGTCTGCCCTGAGAAATTACAAAGTATAACATGGACAAAAGTCTCTGGGTATTAAATAATTGAACAGTTAGCACCTGCTGATTTACTTGTTAATTTCTAGATTAACGTGATGTAGCTAGCTTCCTTTTCCTAAGGCAGTATTAGAAATTATTTCTATTGTACACCTTGCTATTAAAAGGACTTCATAAAGCTCATCAGAGAACAAGAGAATTCTGTTTATAATCCTGTATTTTCTGTTCTTCAAACTTAAAAAGTCTCTAATTTACTTTCTCCTCTTCGGTGATCTCTGAATTATTTTGTATCTATAATAGCTATAAGGCTTTGATTATTGGCATGGGTTAAGAATTCAGCAATTGATTTAATCAGGTTCTGTTAAGCACAGAAAGTATAAAAAGTCATTATTTTTTCTTTTTAAAATTTTGTTTTCGATGTTATCTTGGTTTTATTTACTTGCAAGTTGTTTTTTTCCCCCCACTAAGGACAAACAGAAAACTTCTTTCATCTTCACTCTCTCTGATTTATGATAAATTTAGTTTCCTTCGGCCTGGCATTTGCTTCAGCAGGCAGTCTTCCTTCAAGTACCACCCTGATTGATGTGTAATCTTTGATATCTTCCATTAGCCTCCAGGATCACTAAGTTCAAGGCCCTCTTGGAACCTAAGGAGCCCTGCCGAGGAACTGAAGGCCTTCAGAGTCCTTGGGGTGATTGACAAGGTAATTCTTCAGTGTCTCTTCAAGAGTTCAGTCATAAATCGACTGCATGCTGACATTTTGTCTTTGAAGCTGTGGATCTTAAGGATATGAAACAAAAGGGGAAAATGACTCAAATGCATCTGCACTTTAAAATAACAAAAGTAGAAGAAAAAAGGCTTTTATCTGAGCAATTCATGTAAGGTCATGCAAAATATATTTGAGCTAAAGGATGAGATACATCTTTGGTGGCATTCGATAGGATGAGGCCTGTTTTTTGAAAATGAATCATGGTTACAGTACTGGGGTAAGGACGAGTTGATGTGTTTTCACTTGAATAAACTGGTGGACATTTGAAATACAGAAAGGTAAAAATTCCCACTTTGGAGCTATCGTTTAAAATGGTGTTAGGGGGACAATGAATGTTTGTTCTCCATCCCTGAGAATTTGGAATTGAAATCCCCAGCAAAGACACAGATTGATCAGTGAAGCCAAGCTTCTTTTTGACACATGCAAGTAATGTCACCCAAAATCCCAGGGTCATGTTCCTCTATAAACAGTGAAGGACCATACAGATTTTTTTGTAAGCCTGATGAAGAGACCGGAAGCATTTCTGCTTTGTTTTGATAATGCTGATTAGTTATCACCTTACCAAATACTTCTAAGATGATGCATTATTCAGCAGTGTGACAGTGGCTAATGTAAGACTGCAAAGGTTCATTTCCTTCTTCTATTCCAATTCCCTTGTGTCTTTTGAGTTCCTCGTATAGTCTGTGGTTTGTGCATGGTGTACTTGATGCATGACCAATTTATGCGTTTCTAACTTGTATCAGAAAAGGTATCCCATCTCTTTAAGATCTGTATTTCTCCTTTCTTCTTAGACTGAACCTAGCTACTGGCATAAATCTTTGTTTTTCTTTGCTTGTATTGTTGTAATTATGTGGATAAGTTGATAACTTCTCCTCAGAGGGCTGTATACATTAGGCGCTATGGTTGTTTTTGTCGCACATAAGGATTTCTCGTCCTTGAATTCATTTTATCTTCTTTGCTCTGCTTTTTAAGTACAGACTTCACCCTGTGTTTCTCCCTGTATACATGTCAGAGACGGCTTTGAAAGAACACCTGTTTGATTGGTAGCCTCCAACTAAATGGCCATGGCAGTCATGGACCTTGCAAATTAGTCTGAAAGTGTAAGGCTGCAGAAGTGTTGGAAAGGAGCTGAGAAAAGCCTTTTCCATATTTTCATATAGGAAAAAGGAGCAGTGACTGGAGAAGATGCTGGTTCTTGGAGTCGAAGTTTTAGAGTCCTTAGCATTGTGAGGTCTTCTAGATCTCTCTCAGAACATTTCACAGGTGTGAAATGAATATACCCAGATCTTTGAGGCAGAGCTGGGGAGAATTAGTGTTCCAAGGATGACAGAAATACAAGATCTTAGTGCTGGAGATGCGTGTGAGGAGTGGTCCAAGGGAACAGGCCTGTGTATACAGCTGTATGCTTGTGTGTAAACAGTATTATAGGGGTCAGAGTTAATGTTTAATTACTGTGTGGAAAAGGGAACAGTATTCTTTCAGCTGTCTTTGTACTCTGCACACATGCTTTCAGATTATCCTTATTACACTTAGTCTTGTCTTTTATCTTGTGTTTCTAAGTATTCATCCAGTTGTGGGGCAAATGAAAAGGCGCTCTAAGTCCAAACATTCAGTGTGTGTGATCAGTGATGCAAAGATGTGTATGTGTATCTGTGTGCTGGAAATTATGCCCCTGCCTTTGGTTTAAACCACCATCTCCTTTCCTTCCTCACCATCTCTTTTCTTGCCTCTTTCTCTGCTTGCATATGCTCTATAAAGCTCATGTCTGGAGAAATCCAAATTGATAGGCAAGTTTCTGATGCAAGTATCCTTGCTGAGGCATCGTGTGTTTGTTCTTGAAAATTGATTCTGATTTTCAGGGCTCGCATCGAAGATGCTGTTTTTCTTCACTCAAGTCTATAGCTGATTCAGCATTACCCAGAGCTTTGCCTGAAAATAGTCTTCTGCTATTTCTAACCCTGAGGTAACTTCACTGGTTTCAGCAGAAAGCGGGTGTGTGGATAGTAACAAGCCACTGACATTTTACTGCTGTCTTGCCTAGATGTGGGAGAGACTGGCCTAAGCACACGGGATGGAACGTGGTGGTGGGTGGCTTCCAGAGCTATTCTTCCACTGCTGCTTGAGGCCCAGGCTGGTGTCTGTGGCAGTGCTGACTGGAGTAAACCAGCTGTTAACCTTCACTCATCAAATGCTGAAAGGTTCAGCGCCTCACCTTAGAGTAATGTCTGTCTTTGTTCTTCTTTTGATGCCACTTGAAGTGTTTGGAATTGGCTTCCTGTTCACAGATAAAGTGCTTATTGCTTCCTGAAATGCTGGGTTTTTCAAATTTTTTTAGACTGGGCAAAATATTGGACATTTAATTCTAATCTGGTTTAGCGATGTGCCATCTTTCCCTCTCTATCTGCCTTTCCACTTTCCTTGTTACCTGAATAATTTTTGCTGTGTTGACCCCTTTTCTGCTGAAGCAGAGAGATTTAGGGATTTTAGCATTATTAAAATCCTGAATGTGCTGTGAAAATTCATAGTAGAGCACCCATAACAGTGCCTCGCCTCTCACCCTTTGCTTCTGCTCTCGTACAAAGGCTGTGGGTATAAATCCAACTGTTTTAATAGACTCGAGAGGATCTGTGCTAGTGCTTGAGGAAACCATGTTTCTTAAATTCTGCTGCTGCTGTGCTTGCTTGCTTCATGGTGCCAAAGGTTAACTAGATGGTGTTTGCAGGTATTTTATGGGAAGAATCTACCTGTGGATGGCTTTCTGAAAATAGAGGTTTAATCTAATTCTAGATGTTGCTCTTGTCCTGCAACTGTTGTAGGCTCTCAGCTCTGTTGCTGATTGGGAAGCACAGCTCTTCCTAATGTTACCAGAGGTACCACATTGAAAACAGGCTAATATCTAAATATTTTAGCTGCTGTTATCACCAACCAGGAATGATCAATCATTTTACTGGTTCAGGTACCTTAAAGTACAAAACTTCTTTTTGGAGTACCAAAGATTTTTGCTTTCAAAATTTGACTAATTAAAAATACAAGTTGCAGATTCTGTGCTGAGTTTCTGCCCTAGGCAAATCTTTCCTTTGAAGCTACAACTGGCCCCTGAAGAAACTACTTTGTTACAGTGCTGCTGGATACCTTAACAATGCTGTTTCAAGCCCAATTTCTTATTCTTTAGAACCCTGTTATTTAGATTCACTCCATTTAAAGATTCATCTTGAAAGCAGAGTACATTAAGTAATAACTATGCCTCTGTAACCAATGACTGTCTTTTATGTCTTTTCTGTCCCCGCCCCTAGACTCTCATCAAGCCATATCGTCCGTATTACAGCGGTGTGCTGTGATCAGTCTTTGATGAGTGTCTGTACATTTGAGCTTGTTGTTCAATACGCTGTTTGTTAAGCTTCCTTATGCAACCTGAAACCTTATCAAATAAAATAACTCTCATCAGGGCCTTGCTAACATTATTTTGGGAGTTTCTGAGGGGGATTCTGGAATTACTATTTTTTTTTTCTGAAGAACTGGAAGTAATTATCTTAATCTTTAGTATAGATTATGTTTGTGACTGTTGTGCTGCTGTGAGAAGTCATAACTGATTTAATATACTGTGATGAATTGACCTTAGAAATGCGTAGAATAACCAAATCAGGGGTAATTATTCAGAAAATGTGACTACTACCTGTCTACTTGATGAGCAAAAGTACAAAAAAGCACAAATATAAAGAATCTGGAGTTCGCATGTATGATCCGCAGACTTATAGTTGAATTCAAACAGGTTATGGCTAGTTTTAATGGATTTCAGTCAGAGAGTAGGAGAAATAGGCTCTTTTATCGTGGTGTGTGTGCTGTGCATGAATGTTTCATGTTGTTGTGGCTATGACCATTTAGCGTCTATTAGAAACTTAAATATTCAACACTTTATGTGGAGGTGAGTTTAAAGAATGCTGTGGTTGTGAAACTGAAGTGACTGCAGCAGATGTTTGCTCTCACTTGGCTCTTGGGTGCACATTGCCAAGCTTCTTTCAACCATCTTGGGGATCTGAATGAGAGGCTGTGTGCATATGAGAAGTGGGGGGAGAGGGAAGGAACTGTAATAAACAATGTGAACAAGTTCACACATTTGTTCTTGTTTCATAATTACGCTTAGAAAGAGAAACTGGCTGAAAACATTACAAGGAATTGACCAGGTTTTAGTTTGCAAAAAGATGAACTTTCCTTTCTGTTACAACCAACTGAAAGTATTAAAAAACTTAAATTTGAATATACTCTGCTTTCTTAGTATTTGCATTATTTAAAGCTGCACCTTTTGTCTTTTAAGTACACTATTACAGCAAGTCATAGAACATACAAACCTTAAGTTCCTTAGAATAATGGTGTGAAGGGAGGAATAATTGCAAGCTGAAGATAATTCATACTGCACAGGTACAAGGATAAGCAATAATCGCATTTTTCATACATATTAGCCAAATGTAATCTCTTTTTGCAACAACAGAGGAAGATGAGTGAGAGTCTGAGTGATGTAATCTGAAAAGTGACAAGAATAAATCTGTGTTAAGCAGATCTTTTAATCCTGGTAGCCTTGACAGCCGGCACAGCTGAGGAGGGCAGGGGGAGCTGCACGCCTGTTTCTGTTTCATCATCACCGCTGTGTCCTGAGCACGGCAGTCGGCTTTTTGCCTGCCCTGCTGAGGCTTTTATGAAGTCCCAAGTGCTTGTCCTAGGATTAGGTCACCAACATGTCTCTTTCCTAGTTGTCTGTCACTACCTGTAATGGGATTTTCCTGCCCGATGGTGATATAGATGCAAGGAAAAAGTCCTAGGTGAGCATCTGATACCTGTGAGTTTGTAGGACTTCTGCTGGAGGATCTGTCCTCTGATGAGATTGCAGTTGTTTAGGAGGTAAGGACCAGAATCATTATGTGACCCACTAGTGGCATTGTTATGTGGGGTGTCTTCAGTGTAGAACAGCAATTTAAAAAACAAAATAGAGCAGCTTTTAAAGTAGCCCCTTAGCTGTAGTGTATCTTCAAAACCCTTTAGGTGTCTGATACCACAGTAAGGAATTCTGTTCTTTTTTATTTGATCAGGCAACAGCTATTTTTCAACCTATGTTAGTGAACTTAGTCACGTTTGTGTAAGTGAATGTTTTGAGGTGTTTATTTTGATCTCTGTTAAACCTTGCTCAAGTAAATCGAGCAGCACAAATATGTTCTGTGCCATGTTCTAGAAGTAGGGATTCTGGAAAAACATCAATATTATATACTGTGAGGAGGGGGAGAAACAAAAACAGAAAAGAAAGGAGGTCTGGGAAAGCAAATAACAGTGGTATGTTAGAGGGCTGCATTTATATTAAAGCCACCTGCAGGAGAGCAGTGCATTTAGCAGTTCTTAGTTCTTGCGGTAGTGTCCCGCGTGACCTTGGCTGGGTGCTTGGTGGGATGACTGATGGTTCACCGCGCTCTTTTTTCCTGGTGACTTGCCTGTTGCCTGCCTCTGGGTCTGTGATTCCCCTTATGCTGACTTCTGCAGTATTCCTTCAGTCTCTTATCTCAGGGCTTTGATGCATATGTTCTGAAGGTGGCCACCGTGACTTTGGTGGCAGCAGATGGTAAACCTTCAGGCTGCCACCGGCTAGACTGGTGTTAAGTTGGAAACTTAACGTTTGATGAAGAATCAGTAGTGCATATGAAAGAGCTTTTACTGCAGAAATATCTTTTAATTAAAAAAAAATTAGCATACTGAAACATTTGCTAATTTCCACGCATTTAAAAATCCTAAAATTAACTGTTTTCTTAAAGCCAGACTATCGTTATTTACCAGGCAGGTCTTATTTTATTTTTCTCCAATTAATTGTACCTTCTGCACTGAATTTATTTTAATTTATTTTCCGCTAAGCTGTTGGATACACTGTAAATTAAATCTAAGAAGCTAAATTTTTTAAGTAGCTGCTGTCAGCATCAGTATTAAGCGTTGACTTAACCCCCCTCCCCAACAGAGCAAACCAAACAACAAAAACCCAAACAAACAAAAATCTTAAAATCACAAGTAGAAAAGTGTTGCTATCTGCTAGTTTACTGAGATGCTGCCATGCAATGGTGCTGTGTTCACCTGTGTTTTAGCATGTGCCTGGGAACTTACACAAAATAGGGAGGAGTGGTGTAGACACTTATTTACAATATATTTTTGTGGCAATTGCTGTTTTGCTGTCGGGTTTTTTGTTTTTTGTTTTTTTTTTAACCATTTTGAGCTCATCATCAACGCACAAAAATAAGGGAAAAATGGGTAAGCAACAGTGCTGCAAAAGCCAGCGTGATGTGTAGACCTTGACTGTGTTTGTACATTAGTATTACAAATAGGATTTTGCCTGGTCTCCTTTTGTGTCACATTCTAGTTGCTCAGTGCCCAGGAATGCCCTGCTGTGCATTTTTCTCCCTCCCCCCTGAGATAGGATGCTGCATGTTACAGCTGACAGCTCATTGTTATGAGGTATTAAATATTACACCTTACACAGTAGTTGTCATCAGTGAAACAGGTTACACCAGCTTACTGCAAGCCAGTAGCAGCCCGGTCTAGTATAGGCATCTCATTGTGATCTGCTCTGGGAAAGGACTGAGTTATGCAATGTGGAATGTTTTGTGGAATCCTGTTTTGTCCCGCCGTGTCGTTCTGGTGGAGGTTTGTCATTTCGTATTTTAAAAAGGACTCTTAGAAAAAAGAATTGCTGATGAACTTCCAAGCATTTCCCTTTTGCAATGGGAGGAAAAAGTGAAGGTATGCAAATAGGTGAGACTTGTTGGGGTACATGGCTGTCCAGAACTTGGCTATGAAAAGCAAAGTGAGGAAGATAATTTGGCACTTGGGTCAATGACGGTGTTACTGTTGGGCAGCAGCCTGGATAATGCATCCAAGAGCTGCTCACCTTGCTTTGCTCTGTTCATCTGATACGAAGTCAAGCACGTGTGCTTGGGACAGTCTCTTTTCTTATCTTTCCCCTTCCTAAAATATCAATTTCCTGGTCAGTGATATAATCATTCTTGTATTTGTTAAATTATTTGGATGAATCTGGTTAAACCACTTTTTTGTAATGTGCATGCAGGCTGCCTCTCTTAGAAATAGATTCTCGGTTTTCATGGGCCCCTGTAAATTCCATGGTCTGCCAGTGTCAAATGCAGTATCACTGGGCAAAAAGTTCCCTTCATGGTTCTTGCTGGGCTGCTTGGGGTCGATCTCCTGTGAAGTTAACGATCTTGTGGAAAAGTAAGTATTGAATCAGCAAACAAATAATTTTCCATTAAATAAAGTGGAGCTGTAGTTTATCATCACTGGAGAAAGTTATGATGCTTGATGGGGAAGCTGGTTAGTAAGACTGGTTAGTCCATCTAGGTAGTTAACCTCAAAAGTGCACAAACGTTATTTGTTATTACTGTTATAAAACTGTAGCTGCTACTTTCAATTTGATGTTGTAATATAACAACAGATGAAGGCAGCCCTAAAGGGACCCTGTCTGCTTTATTCCCGTTAGTCGTAGTCATTCTATATGTCATCTTATAGGGTGAGGGCTCAGTAATCTGTTCTGTTTCACCATATGCTAATACAGTGCTGATAAGCAAGTGTGAAAAATGAAAGGGAGGAATACATTAATTGTATTTGTGCAATAAGGTATGCTATCAAAGGTAATTATTTCATGACAGTTTTAGTTATAGCAGTTGTTTTATCACGAAATAAAGGATGGCTTTAGGAGACTTTTATTGGAAAGACAATTGTATCAAATTAGTACCAAATTAGATTTTTGCCTTTATAAAGGTGAGCAAACCCATGAGCAGTTTTTAAATTGCTGTCTTCTACTCTACAAATGAATGAATCCTGTCTGAGGGTTAAAGAAGCTATTATTCTGTCCTTTATGCTGACAGCTTCATTACTGATAGGCCTACTGTTGGTATTAAAAAAATGTTTGGCTCCTTATGATCTTTGTGCGTGCAACTATAATATTAATGCAGACCACAGAACTGTTCATTAAGATATGACTTTAAATGAGGTTGATGCTTGTAAATCTGGAGAGATACAGATGTTAAATGCTGCCATTCCTTTTCCTATGCAGCTGCATGGCTAATAATTTCCAAGTGGCTAAAGCTCTTGTTAGCAAGAGTGCTGGTGTGTTAAGAATGGCCCTATAAATAACTTTAAGAACTGAAGTTGAAGGTGCTTCTTTTAAAGACTGTTGTTAACTAAACATTATTGCCAAACAGATGGAAAGCATTCACCAGCCTGATGTTTTTAGGTCTAATTATATTATCGCCACTCCTGGTACGGCTCAGTTGAAGAGGTGTATCCAGAGGCCAATTTATAATCATTTAGCCAACACCTGTTTGGGAGATACTGACAGTCAAAGGGCACATTTAAAAAAAAATCACATATGTTCTTGTATTTATTGCCTCAATGTGAACAGTGTCTAGTTACAAATAAACTTGGGCTAAGTAGAAAGTGACGGTAAACACATGATCGTTTTGAACTGTTTTTTATCTGTCTTCTTCTGGCACCTCTTGCAAAGTGGCTTTTATTTTTCTCTTGCTCTTTCGGTTTTCCTTACTGTTTGTCTATCATTTTAATTCTATGCCTTTGTAGTTAAGCAAGGATAACTAAAATCAGTTTTACAGGTACCATTTGTTCAGCTGGTTTCTGGAAGATCCAATTAAAAGACCTGAAAGATTGTTCGGAGAACTCCGTGACGTAGGGACATGTGGCATTGACATGGAAATGACATGCCATTTCTTTCTCAAAAATTGTCACTAATAGCAACGTCTGATGATATTTTTTCACTAGAAGATAAAGAAAGGCTTTGAATACTGGGTGCAACCCGAGTAGAAGAGGAAGTCTTTGAGAAGGAAAAGTGGCTCTCCCTTTATTTCTTTCAGTGAAATTTGGTGAGAGCAATGATGTGGAAAGACTCCAACTCTCTCTTCCTAGAGTGAAATGGAGAGAGAATGAGGGCAGTGTTTGGAAAGTGGCCATCTCAAAAAGCAGTACTTGTCTTGCTGCAGCCACAGCTTTGGGAAAGTCTGCACAGTGCTGCCCTGAAACCTCCCCTTGTGGTGGTACTTACGTACATCTTCACCTTGCTGCGGACACTGCATGTGATGGTTCTTCTGGCAGAAGAGGAAGTCAGAAGGTGCAGAGAAAGTCAATGAGTGAACTTGGCAGGCTTTACCCTACAAGGGCTATGGGTCCATCATTGCCCCGCAGAGTAGAGATGGGAGACTGAATGCTGTATTGTCCTTATCCTGTCACCTGGCGAACCCAGAACTGTGTTGCTCCAACACATCGTTCCTCTACAAGGAGTCTTTCTTGTTGAACCTCTAAGTGCAGTTGCTGCATCTCGTCCATTGAACACTGAGTTTGGTAACCCCATTGCTGGCATTTTCAGCCCTTCAGGCTTTTAATTTTTCAGCCTAAGTATTTTGGTGTAACCAAATCTGACTATTTACACCAGGTACTTACAATGTCTATTGTAAATAAGCGGTGAGTGTGTACTCTTGTTCCTAGAGGAGAGTTGATCTTGTACTTGCCCTTGTTTTTGTGGCTGTCTTGCAGCTGGTGCTTTTCAAGTACATCCATGTTCTTGGAGTTTACAAACAATTCCTAAGTGTGTGTGATTTCAAGAAAGAGTTGCAGAGAGTTCTGGCTCACTGAAGATAAACTTTTCCAAAAATATATTCGTACATAATTCTTGCTTGTTTTGTTTTCAACATGTAAACTAAGAGGCAGGACACAGTCTAGTACTCCTGTCATCGTGTTGTACTTTCAGCAGAGGTAATGCGGTCGTCCTAATAGAGATGTTCTCTGTGGCTGTAGGTATACTCCTTTCTGCAGCAAACCCATCCACTTTTTTTTTCCCCAAAAAGAAATCCTTCTTTTTGTTTTTACCTTAATACTAGTTTACACGGACATGAAAGGAACTTCCTTACAGCCATTCCTGTTGTGGTTTATGAGTGTGGCAAAACAAAAAGGGCAGCTGAGGAATGAGACAGGAGTGGCTGTATGCAGTTTGAAAACTTTTGGTATCCTACTAGCAGGAAAAACATTTGATGTATAGAAAGCTTGATGGGGGGGAAATACTGTAGTAGGAGGGTAGATGCAGTGAATTAGAAGAAAAGAAAATAATACAAATGATGTAACATAGAAGCTAATGCTATGTGGACATTATTTTTGTGTTTTATTTTGTTGTTACAATTGCATTTCTGTAATTTGGATTCCGCTAAATTATTTCTACAATTATAAAGTAGTGGTTTTCTTTTCATCAGTTTAAGATTTGTTCTGTAAGGTAGCTGATTGGGAATCAGGCAACGTTCTAGTAGTTCTCTAGAGATCCAATCCTCAGTCAAATTTCTTTCTTTTTTTTTTAAAAAAAGTTGTTTAACAAATGTGTGCTGCAGGGCTTTAATTTTTTTTTTCATCATGACATATGTCACTTTGTTTGCAAGAATATTTCAATATTAAGGTTAAGAATCAAGTATTGTTATCTTACTCATGTGAATTTCAAATGTTTCTCTGAATGCTTTTTGCTTAGGTTTTACTTGTTATGGACACTAGAACACAGCAGACTTTTATACTGAAGGTAAGTAAAGTCTTATTACTTCTCTAAACAGACTGGCCTCCTAATTTATACAACCACACAAGATCACTTTGCATCTAATGTGCCGAGTTATATATATCCATATTAAGTGCACTGGAATCATTTTTCTCAATATTCAATCTTTTCCATTCCTTTCTCTGTGTAACTTCTCATATGTGCTAGTTTACTCACTTGATTTTCCACTTGTTATTGATGGTAGTACCTCAGCGGGCTTTGGTAAAGAATCACTGTTTCAACTTGCTTCATAAGAGAGCCATCAAACTCTGCTGACTCAAGCCATACATGTGCCACTGATTAAAGAAGTTAAGATGAAAATTCTCCGTAGCCCAAGTATACCCACAGCTCTTCATCATGGTTGGGTTGCCCTTAGTTGAAGAGTATAGTACTGACCAAGGGGGATTCTGGATCAAGTGGATGACTGGTCTTATCCAAAATTTCTCTTTCATGGTTTACATCAATAGACTCTGAAAACTGTATTTAATGTTACTAAGCTACTGAACTACCGAATAGTTAAAGGTTGAGGATAATTTTTCTTATGTTACTGTTTTGGGTTTCAGAAAGTGCTCAGATGAAGATCCCAACATACTTTGAGCATCTGTGTTGCTGAGAGTTGGTTTAGTCTGAGTCTTGTCTTTTTGGCTACTATTTCAGACTCCCATTGAAATTAATGACATGACTGATGGGAGGAAGGGCTGAAAAAGGATGTCCCAGACATGGAGCTATAATTAGCCAACATTTTATAATGTGGCTTGAGGACTGGCTTACGACCCTGTCTTAACTTAGTGCATTTGGCATATGAAGTGATTTGTCTTAAGTTTATGCAGGGTACGGAAAACCTCTTTGTTCCTCAGAAAAGATTATTTGTGAATATTGTATGTTAGAACCTCACTTTATCTGCTGGCAGATAGGGAAACATTGAATTTCCCATTTCACTGCTTATGTTTATCAATACTGTAATAGGTCACACTATTGACATATTTTTTTTTCCTTTCCCTATTCCCTCCCTTTCTCCCTCTCACATCAATTTTTTCACTTCTGGCAACTTCATCTCTGCGCCACCTCCCAAAAATCATTACCTCTCAAGGAGATTAATCCTTTCCTTTCCTTTTTGTTGTGGTTGTTGCTGTTGTCTTTACTAAAGTACAATGGAAACGTGAGGATTACCTGTAAGGCTAGGGCATTCTTTTGTCTTTAGAACTTGAATTGAATTTTTTAATAGTGTCTTTTGGTCACGCACAAAAATAAATTTTTAAAAAAAGGTCACAGGGAAATAACTGAGTGTCATCCTGATGACTTAGTTTGAGAGAGATTCTAATAAAAACATTGACCCATGTAATTGATTTTAATGGCAGCTTTGTGCCATCTTCTGTTCTCTGGAAATGTGCCAGATGCCATCAGCACAGCCTCGGGGGACCGAGGGGCATAGAGCAGCAGATGAGTGGTTTCTCTGAAGCCCAGAGTAAGTCGGATAGATTAGTTTGGTTGATAAACACAGAGCACAGCAGGCTCCAAAGGCAACTGAGGGTACAACTGACCTTTTTGTTCTCTGTCAGGGTCTAAGGAAAAGTAGTGAGTACAGCAGGAGCAGAACGACCATCATCCCCCGCTGTGTGCCCAACATGGTGTGTCTGCACAAGTACATCATCTCCGAGGAGTCTGTCTTTCTCATATTACAGCATGCAGAAGGTTTGTCTCTCATTTAAGTATATTGCTGAAAAAGTCAAAGGTTTACGTTTTAATCAATTGTACATTTCAGTGTCAAATCAATCTCTTATGTATATCTAATTAAAATATTTTTCTGTGCCTTAGAGATGTCGTGTAAGACATCTCACATCCTCCCTCCTCTTCTTTCCCTTCTTTCTGTGATAGATCTGATTCCTTTTTCAAACAGCCTCTAATCCTGATGGGTCTATTGCATTGTAGCACTATTGAAAGCTTCCAACTGTTTAATTTCTACCAGAGAGTGAGTGCTTTAACTGCAACAAATATCTGTAGTATTTACAGTCATCTCTAAGAAATAAAGTCTTTGGCTACTTTTGTAAACTTTGGCAAGTAAATTTTAGTGAAGTGACAAGCATTCCCATAAGAGTTGAATAACTGTCTGCTAAAAAGCCATGAACATTTGCCTAGTAGTTAATATTACGTAGTTATTCTGATCTGGATTTTTAAGAAAATAGCTAGTGGCATCACATAGGAGTTCAAAGCAGAACTACAGAGCTGTGCCTTCAAACTATTTATGAAATTCCTGTTAAATGTACGGGGAACAGGTGGCAAAAAATAATTACATCTTGATTTTTTTCCTCTAACACCTGGATTTAAATATTCCTCAAATGTAATTACCCACATTTATTTAGAATGAGTGCAGAATATAAATTTTGGGTTTGCTAATAGTTCTCTTTTTAGGAAATGTTAATAATTTAGGCACAATGGATGATTTGAAGGAACTACGCTAACCAAGAGAGAAGATAATTTTATTGCATTGAATATTATTGTTTTTACTCCTAATAACTTAGATTTTAGCATTTTTATGAGCAGTTTATGTCACACGAGGCCAGCTAAAGTTGGCTTTAAAACATGAATAACTTTTTAAGCTATGTGTGACGTGGTTTTGTCGCTACGAGTGTTGCATGAAGAAAGGCCTCACTACCATACTGCTGGTGATGCTGTGGCTCTGTACAGTGCTACTTTTTTGAGGTCTGTGTAATTCAGCCAGATAATCTAGAAGCAATCACCTGAACTGTAATTTGCATGTAAGCTGGTACAGTTTGAGAATTAATAACTAACCAAACAACAACAAAACACAACAAAGCCTAGGCAGATACCAAATGACCATGAGGGTAGCATAATGAAAGAATTAGAGACCAGATACAGTATTAATTACAACTGTTTCTAATAGTTCTGCAGTATCTGAAGACCTGCGATTTTGCTGTTTTCTTGGGAAGAATGTCCCTTCACAAGACAGATGGAAAACTGGGTGTAGTAAAAGTGGAATTTGGGGGAGTAGTGATCATATGGAGAGAACAAAAATGTAAAGGCAGGCTTAATTTAATTTGATTGGTTGACAAAGATAATCTCCCCAAAGTGATAATTTTTTTTTGTGATGACAATGGTAAAAATGGAGATGTTGTATGATCAGAGCTCTTCCATTTAATAACAGAAACCTCAGCATAATGCTTGGATGGAGTATATTCCTTAAGAAAGAGTATCTCTCTTCTAGTCATCTTTGACCTGATCACGAGTCCAGTTAAATGTGCCTGAATGTGTTGCTCTTACCAATGCTATCTGGAACAAAGGTTTAGAGTTCTGTGGTGGGAGGATCTTTAATTTACCAAGTGCCTGCTAAATCAGATTTGTGCAGCTTAGAGTCTTGTGTGGCACCCCATGATAGCTGCTTGGTCTGCCAGCAGTGAAGGTGGTATCTGTCAGGCATTGTCATTTTGCCTGAGCTGTCAGCAGACAAATACTTGGAAGCAGCCAGAGCTCATCCTGCCTTTCCCTGGCTGTGGGTCATGCATGCAAGCAGGGAACATAGGAGGGAGATGGATTATTTTGAGGGGGAGCTGGGAGAGAAGGTGCAGGTGAGATGGTGAGATAGGAGTACTTTCTGAAGAGAGGGCTCTGAAAGAGGAACAGTGAGAAGGGAACATGTGAAGAACCGGGGAGCATTGCGGGGGGATGCGGGACTGTCAGACTGTGCTGGGGAGGAATGGGTGAGCTGGCAGAAAGGGATTTCATGTGGGTGAGGGCTGTTGCTGATTGTATGTGTTGTTGACTTGGACACTCTTGAGTATAAGCTAATAAACTGCAAAGAGTTTCCCCTCATTTTTCTGATAAAACAAGTTGTTTGGAAATGGATTCACCTCTGTTTTTTTCCCAGTGCTGTAAGTATTTTTTCCTAATGACCAGGGAATTAACAAGGTTAATGTCTTTAAGGATAGTCCCCTGCATTCATGAAATTATTGACTGGCCTCTGAACATACAAAGGGAGAAGAAGATAAGTGGTGTTTTCTGTTCTAAAGAGGGAGAACTGGGGTACAAAATGATGAGTAAATTGCTCAAGAACATGTACAAAAATTATATTGCAGGTGTAGGGCCTGATCTCAAATCCCTAGTGAGCAATAACTTTGTGTTGCTTTGGAACTGCATGACGTGTGCACCTCACCATGTCCCAGGAGACCAGTGCTGGAAAGCAATTCAGCAGAAATGCTTAAGTTGACTTGTAGATTTTCCTAGCTCTGGAGAGAACATTAAAAAAAAAATATAACCCACTGATGATTGTCTTGAACCCATCAGTCCTTTGTTAGCAGCACTCATCCTTTAAACAACAAGGATAAAAGTACCAGGAATACCTAAAGATATTCTCTTATAAAATTATGTCCATCTCAGACCAAGTATAAACAGAGAATGTGCTTGTAATTAAGTCTGAGAAAGTATGAAAATTTCTGGGACAATGTTTTTAAAGTGATAATCTCTGAAATTTTATGCCATCACTTCGTGAATTTTCTTAACATTCATACTCAAAGTAGTTCTGTTCCAATGGAAAATAACTGCTAGTCTAATTTATAAGTATATTGTTTTGTGGTGATTTAGTATGTTAGCCACGCTATCAGTATCACTGAGTGGTTCACAGATAAAATATTAATTTAAGTGGGCTATGGCTTGAATTATAGCTAATTCAGAGGGTGTTTTAATGTTATGTTAGGTATTATGTATTTGGTAAGGAGCTTGCTAGCTCTTACTTACAGTACACCTTAACTGCATTAGTAAGTTCAGCACTGTTGGGTTTTGTATGGAATTCTGAAAGCTCGACCCCAAACTCTTAACTCAAGATGAAAACTTTTTTTTTCAGTAAGTTATAATGCTGTTACACGCTCAGATCGGTGAGTGAGGTCTTCGGTCCTCCAACAGGCTTTTCTCATAACTGCAGTCGGAGGCTTGAAGAGGGCCTTAAGAGCACAAAAGTCAGTAAAGTTATCTTGTAGCTTTGTTGGAAGGCACTTGGCAAGTTCTATTGTGGTAGAGAGCCAATCTGATGTTAACAAGGCCTCGCTTCTTCTTGGCACTAAGAACTCCAGAAATTTTAGAAACAGATGCTTCAAAAATAGGCTGGGGGGCTTCCATGGGACATCAAAGTTTAAGTGGCTGTTAGAAGCTGTCAAATCTCTTTAAGCATAAATAAGCTGGAGTTCCTGTCAATCTGGAGAGCACTCAAGAAACTTCACACTGAAGAGGCTTGCGGCACGCAGGAATTGGTAGACAACAGGGTGGGTAGGGTTGTGGTCTGCAAACCTTGGATTTGTCGTTAGGAAAGGAGACAGTTCTAGCTGTAAGGACTTGACAGAGATCAGGAAGGGCAGGAAAGGTGATGTAGTCATTGGCAAAGGACTTTTTCAGAAGGCTGCTTTGAAATAATAGCTTTTGCTTGAAGTGCTTTGTGAAGTGGGAGCTTTGCCTAAACTAGCAAACTTCATAGCAGAGATTCACCAGCAGCAGTGGAAGCAGTTGTGTATATGAGGCTCTGGAGTTTGTAACTATTGTGGTGTTAGAGATTAGGTTGAGATTAGCTTCCAGTTCCTGTGTATGTTGCAATACTATTGTGGCTGCTGTGAAATATTGTTATTTTATCATGATAATGTCTGCATGTCTGGCTCCCTTTTGGCCTAGAAACTATGCAAAGATAATTACACGTTGTCATTGTATATTAATATGATGAAGTTTAGCTGTAGCCATGTCTTTACTGAAAAGAAGGACAGTGATTCTAAGAAAACCATAAAGTTGTTCTTTTTCCAGTTAGGAATATTATTTCACATGAAATGCATAACTTATGATTGGTAGTCCTGGCCATAAACAAATTTTTATGCAGTGATGTAGAGAATTTAGCCAGATTTTGCAGAATAGTTCAAGCAGATGTCTTTCAGTGCTGTTGGTTTTATTTATTTTTTTTTTTTAAATCACAATGATTTGGAAGCTCAGGCTGTTCACTTTCACTTTTTTTGGACTTTCCTAAGTACAGTGATTACCACATTCTGAACTGCATTCTGGTTTTGTAGGAATTGATGTGTAATATTGTCCTTCAGAGCAAACTCATGGGCCAAGATAGCAAAAGCCAATGAATTGTTTTGAATTACATCCACTTAGCCAGTCTTTCAGGGTGTGGAACTGAAATAGTAAGTGACCGAGTACCTGTTGAGGAAAAGACCAACAGGTTATGATTTTTTTCATGTCAGCTAGAGCAAAAACGTGGTTAGGAGACTAAATTTGCTGGTCTGTTAGGTTTCCTTTTATCTTGTGATGTGTACAGTATAGTCTCTGTATCTTCTCTTTGATGTGCCTGCTTCAAAGTCCTACTAATAACAAAAACTGTAGAAGTGTTTGATAGAATATTAAAAAAATATGGAACTAACAGTATTTCTATCCAGCTTCATCACTTGGTCACTTTATTTTGAAATTCTATTGGATTTTTTTTTAACGCTAACTTTTTAGATTCTGCCTCATGAAGAACAAGTATTACCTGCAGACTATTGAAAATATGGTGAAACAAGGCACTTCTACCAAGTAATTTTACATTTAATACCTGCAGAAGGAGCTTTGATTTTTGTGTGCTAGTAAAACTAGAAAGAGTAAGCTAGACTGGTTATAGTGTCTATTTATGGTAAAAAAAAAAAAAATTAATAATAATAACAATCTTAATTATGTTAATACTGTACTTACGAAATTGTATTAAATACTAATAAACTTTAGCTTAAAATCATAGCTTTTATAGTTATTTAGTATGTGAGACTATTTGACAGTGACCAAAGCTTACTTGTTTGGATTGATTTCTGTAATTTTAGTTTTTATAGATTCCTGATACTATATTAGCATGGCTTGCTAATGGGTTTTCTTGATCTTACACAACACGTGGGGAGAGGGGGAAAGATTATTAGTATGTCACTCATAAAGGCATAATTATATACCCAGATACAAATATCACTCTTGTTTGACCCTGGATTGGACATTTTCAAAAAGGAATAAAATTGTTGTTTTTCACTACAGAACACAATTATTGAATAGCATTTATTTACGTAGTTCCATTTGACCAGGAGGCCAGTCTTGAAATATTTGTGTGTAAACATATTTGGACATAACAATTTTTGTTTTGTGTTTACTTGCATTTAACTACAAATTGGAGTTGCAGGAAATAGTTATTTTCACTATGATCTCTCTCAGTCCAAGCGATTATTAATAAGCAACTTCATTCTTAAGAAGGTAAGACAATAACATGTTTACTAATGGAAAATGAGTTGTCGTAGTTCTGATTTCACGGGTAGACAGTTGTGAATTTCTGAAAGCTATAGGGATAAAGAGAGATTTTTTTTTTTGTCTTGTGCAAACCCTATTCTTGCTGAAACATTCGAAAGCAAACATTTTTAAAAAACAGTTTGAACTTCTTAACTCTTCCATTGAGTTTTCTGTTAGGTTTTGAAGGGCTGATCTCAGCATGTCTGTTTTCCTTCCTTAGTCCTTCTTGAGTTGATTCTTTTCTTAAGCTGCACTAAGACTTTGAGCAGAGGCCAAGATGTAGTGGAGACTGAATGAAATTTTGCATGAAGCGGGGCGAAGGGAGCAGAAGACAAGAACTGCACCAAGAGCAGCTTGAGCTATGGGTGAAAAATGAGGTGGTGCCGAGGAGAATTCTTTCACTTTTCATGCTGCCAGACAGTCCAGCTCCTTTCTATCATAGCTTAGGGTATGAAGCGTTTAGTTCGGTGACAGACCTTCAGATGTGACGTGCAAAAACATACCTGGTATCCAGTAATGACACAGGAAAAGAATGTGACGACAGACCACAGCAACAGTGTATTGAGCTTTCTGGATCCCTGGGTCTAAGCTCAACCCAGACCTCCATTAAAAAGCAATTTTTGTACTACAGAGGAAGGATGATCATGCTAATATTTGTATTTAAAGCCATTCTTGGAAGCTGAGATGCTGTTGTGCCAGGCGATGTGCAGTGCTGCAAAAAAGTGAAGTGAGTCTTCGTTGGTCATGTTATGTGAGCACCTTTTGAAAGCTGAGATTTGTGCTTTCTTACAAAGTTTATGATGCAGTACTGGGATAATAAATACTAGTAATATGAATATGGAAATAGTTAGTATTTGCTTGTATTAATAAATATAATGCAGGTGAGATGGGGAGATATAATATGCTTGATTAAAGGCAGGAGGGTGGTTTCAAATGAGATTTTATTGTTCAGTATGAAAAGACACTTAGTAATTCCTTGCCTAATTATTACATTGGGAAAAATCATTTTGTGAAGACTGTCTACTTAAAATAATCTAATTGAAATAATAATAAAAAATTGTTGTAAAAATACTGTTCCATCAGAATCTTCTAGTATAATTAAACTTTTGTGTTGTTGCTTTTGTCTTTGCTGGAAGTGTGAAAAAGAGGAGAAAATCTTTCAGACAAAATAAAAATGTTTTCTCCTTTCTTTTTCTCCTTTCTGTTATTTTCTTTCCCTGCTAGTTCTTAGCAAAGGCATGGATACATGTAAAAATGTAAGATTAGAAAAAAAGTTGGTGACTATGGAAAGAATGGCTTTTGTTTTTACCAGAAGGCTTTAAGAATAGCAATTCAGAAGTCTCAGGGAGACTGCAGGGTCAGAAGACATGGCAGTGCTGTCATATTTAAGGCAAGTGGCTTCATCTTAAGGATCCATGTGGACCCCACCCTCTCACAGGGACAAACAGTGTCCTGATTGTGTGGTGCTGCTGGCAGGACTGGGATGCTCGGCTCTTTCCCATGCATGCAGCTGCTTTGCTTGTACCCAAGCAGGCTGGGAGTACATTGCTGTTCCAGGAGGCAGCTTGCTTGGTGGCACTGGCAGGAGGTGATTCTCCAGCTGTGCTGGGAGACAAACATTGAATCTTGTCTGGCTGTTGTGGCATTACATGTTTGTAGGTATTTGAATACATGATATGGCCTCACTTTGAGCACTGTATGCAGGTTTGGGCACCACAATACAAGAATGGTATAAAACTATTAGAGAGATCTATGAAGATGGTGAAAGGTCTGGAGGATAAGGGGTATGAGGAGGAGTGGCTGAGGTCCCTGGGTTTGTTCAGCCCACAGCAGAGGAGCTGAGAGGAGGCATCATGGCGGCTGCAGCTCATCACAGGGAGCGGAGGGGCAGCGCTGAGCTCTGCTCTCTGTGACAGCGACATCACCTGAGGGAATGGTATGAAGCTGCAGGAGTTCGAGGAGTGTTTGGATAATGCTTTCAAGACATGGGGTTTGAACATTGGATGGTCTGTGTGGAGCCCGGAGTTGGATTCACTGATCCTTGTTGGTCCCTTCCAACTCAAGATTCATTCTGTGATTCTACACCTTTGGGTGAATATCTGAAGTGCTTATGTAATACAGTGGCGAATACAGCAGCTCTTGTTCCCTTCTCTATGGGCATCACTTCCATTTGTTCCTGTTCATCTTCCTGACGTACTTTCTTGCCTTGGAAAGTGGCAAGAGTAATTTTGACCTACTACATCCATTTGTAGCTTATAGGCAGAAACTGTGGACTATTAAATTTAAATGGTCATATTTACAAGTAGACTCAAGCTGTTAGAATTCCCTCTTAATATTTTTAATATATTTAGTTTTACCACAACCACTGAGATATCTTTTTTCCCTTAAAAAGAAGTCTTGTCTTAGCCAGGGGGATGGAGAGCAAGAAAACTCCACATTATATTATTCAAATTCATTTTTAAAGTATCAAGGGTTTTCTGCCTTTGATAACTTAGTTTTGAAATACCTGGAAATATATAAAACCTGTTCCTAGGCAATGAAAAATACTTTCTTCTTTCATTGTCCTTTTTAAAGGAATTTTGCCTGATAAGGAGAGTGCTTAAAAATAACTATTAAAGACTCTATTTTGGAAAAACATAATATAAATCTCTGTTTTACCCGAAGAAGTAAAAAAACAAAACCCACACCAAAAACTTTGCAGGTGCCCAGCGGGCTGAATATTTATTCTTTTCTTCTACAAAGATTGTTTGAACTGTACTTTCTAGAATTTTTATAAAATTTTTAAACTGAAATGTCTTGACTTTGCATTTTTCCTTAAGTTAGTAAAGGTGGCTCTCTAGCTTTTCAAAGACAAATTCTTTGCCACATGCAAGAGATGCAGCAGTAGCTTCTTGATTCATTTTTTTCAACTTCTGTTTTGTAATCTGTAATCTTTCTTATAAATGTGTGCTGTTTGGAAAATGAGTTTTAGTGTGTATTTTTTTTTTTTTAATTTCACAATTACTTTTGGAGCTGTATCTTTTTTTTATAGTTTCTGATATGAAGAAACTGGCTTGTCCATATAGCTTAAACTATTGAAAATGTTTGTTTAGTGCAGCAAGGCATAAAGAATTTTCTTAAGGCCTGACATGAAAGGGAGAAATTCATCTGTATTTAACTAAAAAAATCAATTTCTTCAAAGAGAAACAGATCCTTAAAATACCCTACTAATATGAGGTATTTCCCTTTCCCTCACTGAACTTACTAATCAGGATTTTTCAGTCTTGTCTTCCCTGATGTTGCTTATGAGCTTGGAGCTGTGATTCAGAACAGGCAGAACTGGCGACGGGCACTACTAAACCATTTGATCTTTCCTAGTTTTTGCTTCCTTTTGAGACAGCAGATGGAGAGAGCAGTCAACACCATGCAACTTGAGACAGACTCTGAAATGAGACTTTACTGAAGGTTTTATTTTTTATTTTTTTAAAAAAGCTTAATCTTGGATGCAGCTATTTAAATATTTATGTATTAATACAAATCCGCTCGGAAAGCAAGTTGTGGTCCCTGTAATTACTTCCTCCTGAGGAAGTAGATCCAACTTGCTCTATGGGCTAAAGGAGATAGTGTATTCTGTCAATATTGACTTTTTCCTGTATCACCATTAAACTGATTCTGTTCTGAGTGATGTTAAGAGACTTCTACCTCTTCTTTTCTTGCAGGAGGAAAACTGTGGTCATATGTCAGTAAATTCTTAAACACGAGTCCCGAACAGAGCTTTGAAATCCCCGAACCCAAAACATTCAGTTCAACTAAAATTCACCTGGAGCGGCCGACGCCCAGCCCGAAGGAAATCAGTAGCAGCACGGATTCCAGAGAAAGCTATGGGGAGAACATGCTGAAGGTGGTCCCGCTGAGGAGCAGCCTGACACCGAGCTCTCAGGATGACAGCAGCAACCAGGAAGATGGACAAGAGAGTTCAAAATGGATGGACTCAGCATCCAGCTCAGAAGAAGAGTGCACCATGAGTTATTTAACGTTATGTAATGAATATGGGCAAGAAAAAATTGATTCTGGCTCTCTCAATGAGGAGCCTGTGGTTAAAGTGGAGAGTCAAAGTCTGAATATTAAAGAGAAAAGTTCTTTACAGAAATGCACTGTTGTTAGCAGTGATAGTTTCAGCTCTCAGGTTCCATCACAGGAGCTAAAGCTTTTCATTGATGATGCTGAATCAGAAATAGCTAGTCCTACTAGGATATTGGACTCGCTAACCAAATCAAAGAACAGCCCCATGGAACTCTTCAGAATTGACAGCAAAGATAGTACTAGTGAGCTTCTGGGACTGGATTTGGGAGAAAAATTGTATAACCTGAAATCAGAACCTTTGAAGTCATTGTTCTCTGTGCCAGGTCATGACAGAAGCTTGGATGCCCTGGAGAACAAAATGGGTGTGAGAGCTCAGGACACCGTAAGCAGGGGTTCGAATGACTCTGTGCCAGTTATCTCGTTTAAGGATGCTGCATTCGATGATGTGAGTAGTGTTGATGAAGGAAGGCCTGATCTCCTGATAAACTTACCTGGTATGTCTGATGCAACTGAGGAGGCAGCAGCATCAAGGCCTACCAAGTTTACAAAAACTGATATGGATGTCTTGGAAGTAAAATTATTAGAAACACCTGATGTCTTACAATTAAATAGTTCTGCAGAACAGTGCAAAGCATTTAATCAAGAGCCAAATCATGTGACACCAGAACTGGGTGATCCTTCCCCCAAGGAAGTAAATGGACAAATGGGTGTCACTCAGGGAGCTCTCGGGACCCTCTTTACTTCTGACCCAGAGGTAGGTAGTTCAGAAGATGGGGGTCTGTTTCAAGGGCCTGGAGCCTGCTCCATAAACATGACAAGCAAAGAAGAAAGTGTGTTTGTTTCCAACCTGCTCTCAGGTGCTCAAGATGTTAGCTTGGACAGAGACACAATAAGAAGCGAAGCAGTGTTGCTGTTTTCTGATCAAACTGAAGACTTTGGGAAAGAGGAAACAAACCTGTCTTTGTTACCAGCAGCTGAAAGTGAACAGACAGCACCAAAGAGGGAAGACAAAATAGCAGTAGCAAAGGAGAAGGATATACACCAAATTTTTCAGGACCTTGATGAAAGATTAGCGATAACCTCCAGGTTTTATATCCCAGAGGACTGCATTCAAAGATGGGCAGCTGAAATGGTTGTAGCCCTTGATGCTTTACATAGAGAAGGAATTGTGTGCCGCGATTTGAACCCAAACAACATCTTATTGAATGATAGAGGTCAGGAACTTTTGCAAATGCATTTCTTTTTATTCGCTGTTGCTTCCAATTAACTGAGTAGGCGTTTTATCTTGTAATTAGTATCTTCATTTCCTGTCTAGAGCTTCATTATCAGTGCAGCAAATTCACCCCCAGTAATAGCTTCTAGTACTTAATGATGCCATTATTCTTAATGATACTGTTTTTAGCTACAAAAGGAGTAATTACAGTTCACTTCTGCAGAAAATGGAAGGGAAAAATGTTTTGATTTCTCCTGTCGTTTTGTTTTTAGGACACATTCAGCTAACGTATTTTAGCAGGTGGAGGGAGGTTGAAGATTCCTGTGACAACGATGCCATAGAGAGAATGTACTGTGCCCCAGGTTAGAACAATCACCTACAATGTTTCACTTGGAAAGTAGATAAGCAGCTTTCATTTTCTCACGGAGCCTTTGTAACACAGAGCTCAAGAACATGCAATATAGATATTGCATAGAATTTTCTTTTCCTGAATATCTTAAAAAGCAAGAGAGTTTGTAGCTGCTTTATTGTTGAACTGTGTTGTTGTTAGAGCGTTTCCATAAAGTGTAATTGCATTGAATGTCTTGTTTAAGGAAATTTAAAAAATGTTGTGTGTTCTTTCAGTGGTTTGTTATGTGTGAGTACGTCCTGATAACTGGAATGAGCAAACAGGGGAAAGGGCAGAGTGAAAAGATGACACCGTGAGCTTTAAAAGCACAAAAATTTATACATGCAAAGAACATGGAAAAAAACATATCGCAGTTTGAAATACACAACCCTAATAGGCTCAGAGATGCCTCTGACATTTTTGATGGCTTTGAAATAGTTTAGAGAGCTCTTTTCTTAGAACTGCTTTCATCAATCATGAGGGTGATAAAATCAATATCTCTTGGGTTTTTATAGCAAGGATGGCACTTGAAACTGATCCCTCCCTCTTTTCCTCTTTCCAATTTATTTTCTGCTATTATGGTTGTCCAATGGTAGTGACAGTTATAATCAGATACTTTACTTATAACTTTGCATTTTAAAAATTTTATTGGTAGCTTAAAGAAATGACTTTTAGAGTTGAAGTAACTACAGTGATGCTATTTAGATCTTCAGTTTGTCTTTTTGGTTCTGAATTTGAAATGCCAATGTACGCTTTCTGCTGAGTGCATGGCCTGGCTAGGCTTTGCAACTTGGCTGCAGGTAGTCCTGGAGCTGAGTCTGCAAATGGGCTTGAAAAAAATTAGCTGAAGCTGAGTGAACAATGTAAGACAAAAGTTGTGGACTGACTTTGGCAGGTGTTTGTTCTGTTACTTGGTTCCCCTCAACTGAAATACAGTAAGAAACTGCTCTTTGTGAATACAGGTGGTTGTATGGCAACAAAAAAATGAATTCCAGCTCTTGAGATTAACAGTAAATAAAATCTTTGCTCTCCAGGTGCAAGTCAAAAGGGAAGTGGCAGGTATTACAGAGAAACAGAAAACAAATGCTTTTTAAATGAAAGCAAAGCCAGCACTATTGTTCTACCCTCACCCCCCTTTAGTTCAAGAACAGTGAAACTGAGGAACCCTTGATTTGAGAACCCCAGCAATTCTTGCGGCTGTGGAACAGAAACATGTCCTGCTTGCCAGTGTGCACTCCTTTGCATTAGAAAGAGGTGTTTTCCTGCCTCCGTAACCCAGGCCTGTACAAAGCTCTCCCCAGTTGAGCTGCCTTAAAGATGGAAGCACAGCCTTTTCCCACCTTGTCACCATTAATAAGCTGTAAAAGCCAAAGCCTAATTTTTCTCTATTTTAATGAGGATCCAAAGAGAGGTGTTTTTTTTGCCCCCTAAGCCTCAACCAGCCAACTCCTGCTGTAATTAATTGTTTAGGAAGCAGGCAAAATAATATTTAGAAGTCCCCAACAGAAGAATAAAGTTTTCTGCGCCATTGTTATTTCCATGTCCCAGCACAGGTATGGTATCCATCTGGGTTTTTTGGTTAAGTTTGTTCTGTGTCTGCAACTGATGTGCTGCAAGACGAAGATCTACAAGTGTAAGCTTTGATAGATGCAGGATGGCAGGATTGATATTGCTATGTGAGAGCCTTTCACATTCTTTGATCTTACTGCTGCTACCTGTTGAAGTGTACGCATTCTATTCTGAGTTAAGGTTTAGTATGTGCACCTTAGAAAATGTGTGCAGCTGAGGCGAAAGTAGCTTTCTTATGGCTGCTACAAAACACCCAACTGTTACTAAAAAAGCTCCCTTTAGTGGGCTTTCTTCAGCACCACTGCTGTGTTACAGGAAAATAAGCCTTATGTGGATGGTCATTTTTCCATTTAAGAAACGTCCTATGACCCTGGAGCCCACATCTCCCCCGATCATGACAGCTTTGCCCCTCAAGCTGCTTCTTGGGTTAACCATTTTGAAGTTAGTTCAAGTTAGTGCCTCAGTTCAGAGTGCTTAGATAAATTGAGAAAGTTGGGTTTTATGTTCTTCTTCAGTTGCTCTTTCAAATTGTTTGTAAATGTTTCTCATAGCTTGCTTTTTCCCACCGAAGGAAGGACTGCGGTCTTTAGAGATGAACAAGTGATCTTCACAAAACTTAGCCAGGCCCTATGATTTTTATCATCATTGCAACACGGTGAATAATAAAATAACTCCAAGTGAATGTCCATCTCGTTTTGATGCTTCCAGCAGCACAGTGGGCTGTGGTGCTGTGCTTATGGGTACCTGACCTCTCGTTTCACTTCTAACGAAGGATGCAGTGAAACTCTGCTTGTAAAATTTTACCTCTGTGTGTTTAGTTTGGTGTCTGTTTTCATCTGAATTCAGAGTAGAATAGGATTTGGGTGTGGAAAGTATTTAACAGACTTTTGATGTTTTGTTATTGAAATGCTCTCATTAAAAGCAGGCAAGAAAGGGAAGAAGTCTTTGTCAAAACCCTGTCCTTTAGGATCTGGTGTAACAGACAGATGATGACCCTTCTTGAAATGCAGTTGTTTTTCTGCATTAATTGTTGAGAAACAAATTTCATAGGCAGAAAAAAGAGAGAATGAATGTGGAAGTTAAATAGATTACATGGTATCTTCAATTTAAAACAGGAAGGAAGTTGTATTGCAGAGTTATGTGAAAGGCACAAAAACGTATCTGAAATCATGTTATCTTTTTAATTGCTAAGGTTTCAGGTGTTGCTCTTTTACATGCTATGCAAATAGTACTTAGCAGTGAAGTTCCTGAGGGCGTATTTAGGTTTTAAGTTGCTTTATTGGTTGAAGGAAAATGTGGAACCTAAATCCTACAACTTCTGTGTCAGAACCTAATTTCTGGAGGGGGTAGGGATGATAATGTATTAATGCTGAAGCTCTTCAGACTTGAGGAGGGAAGAAGTCCCCCTACGTGGGTCTGGAGGTGGTGGTGGAGGTTTTCAGATCTCAAGGATGGGGCTCTGTTAAAGCAAAGGAAGGGCTCTTGGTTCTGAGGCAGCGGCCAGAGCCTTTCTGTGGCGAGTAGCCGGGGCTTGCTCAGCTCTTGTTTTCCTATGAAAAGCAGAGAGGAATCGTTAACGGCCTGTGTATAAAAGAGATTATGCAATGTAGGTATAAATTAACAGAACAAATGCAAACATTGTAAGCGTAGAAGTGTCAGAAGGATGGGAGAAGAAATAGTTTAAATAGCCGCACTCCATTTCCTGCTGACAGTGTACTTAATTTTGTTTGAAAGAGCAATTGTCAGTTTACGTCGTGCATAAATTAAAAGCGGGGCCGGCTGCCTTGCAAGAAGTTGCACTTCTCCTCCGGGGGCGGCAGGTGGCATTGTGCCATTGGAGGACGGCGCTGCGGCACAGCCGCGCGGAGGGCTGCAGGCTGAAGACGAGGTTTATTCGCAGCGACTTGCACCTCCAGAGTTGTACTTAGGAGCTCAGAGCCGTGCTGTGTTACACTGCTGTTCAATCGCGGTGCGACGGGAGAAGTCTCACTGCTGCGTAGTTGTACTCAGTCAAAGAGCTGGTGCCGGAGCCGCTCCGGGACAACAGGGCTATCTGCAGATGCCTGGAAGTAGCGCCCGCGCTCTGCTTTGATGGATGGCCAAACTAAAGCTTTGCTGTTCACCTATGATAAGTCAGATGTTGTTTCTCTAACCCACAAGGGAAATGATGGTTTATAAATCATCCCCGTAAACTCAGCACCGCTTCAAGTAAACCTGAGGGGGAGTTGGCCAAAAATAACGTATTTGCTTTTGAAGAAGAAATTAAGTACTCATAACTGGGGTGTTCTGCTGCACTAATGTGGTTAAGGTGACAAATGTGAGATCCACCTGGGTTTTTTTGGTCGGCTTTTTTTTTTTCCTTCCTCTTCTTTAAAGTAATTTTGTTTTCTGGATGTTTTAAAGCGTGCTGATGTCTGAATACAAAGTGATTAGCAGATCAGATGAGAATGATTCACTTCTGTTTAAACAGCCCTTTGCTCTCCGTGCCCCCTGAGAACTCTTATCACGTATTTGTTCAAAAAAAAAAAAAAACCCCACAAAAACTAACAGAAAATCCCTCACATTATCCACCTGCCCGGTGGCTGATAGTATCAGCAGCGTGTATCTCTTTATCTCTTGGTTAATGTGCCTAGGTATTCTGAAGGGGGAAAATTCCAGTAACAGATTCAATTTACAGGGACAGAAACTTGAGCAAATGCCAGCCTGGCAGGGGGGCCATTATTCTGCACTGTAAATAAGTTTAAAAAAGAAACAAACGCGCACACAAACCTGTGAATCAACATGTTTTGGTCTAATTGAGGGAAAAGCAAGATAGATGAATTTTGAAATGCAAATGATTACCTTCTGTTACTTAAGTATTGGGTTTGTCATCTTTGTGATCTTAAATATAAAGTGTTGTTACCTTTTAAAAAGAGTAGCAATTATATTCCATTTTTGGTAGTTGTGAGTTTTAAAATAAAATTGGTAACTTTTTTTTTTTTCCCAGAGAGCCCCTTCCTAGTATGCTTGATACCTGTGAGAAAGACAGAATTGCCTAGAGCCACAGACTAGTCGAGCCTGTTTGCAGCTGAAACAGATTGTGTTGAGGATTTACTCATGAAGAGGAATCTTTTAGGTACTTTTTCAATCTAACCTGTAAAGCAGGATGTTATAGTGGCTTGCTGGTCTAACCTAACACGTGAATGCAATGTGTGAACGAGGTGTTTTATTTGCACTCTCTAAGTTCTCTTTGCAGCAGTGAGGCGAGTTCTGTCCTATCCCTGTAGAGTTATTAGAGGATGAGATTTCAGAGCTGTGCTTTCTTTGGAGTCTTTTTTCTTTCTTATCCAAACCATGAGTTTTCTCCGGACTGTTTTTACTGAGAACTGGAGACTTGTTGAAATTGTAAAGCCAAAGTGAGCTTAGCTTCATCAAAAATGTAAGTAGAAAACCGGCTGTCAGTAATGCATCATGTTAGTCAGATGCTTTCACAAGCTGTGTGCTATAATCAAGCCTTATTTACACAAGCTAGACTTCACAGAAGCCTGCACAGAAATCTGTGATATATTTGGTTAGATCTAACCTGGTACTAATTGTACACAATGGGAAACCGGGCTAAAAAAAGAAGGCTTTGCAGGTAAATTATTTTGCCCCAAACAGACCAATACGTTTCAGTGTTCGACCTGATTTTCATACTCCCAAATTGTCTGCTTGTAGACAATTGAAAATACAGATGCGAAGTGCAGCTGATAACCTAAAACATATGGCATTAAAATAAAAATTGCTAGCATGCTATTATTAGAGTGAATGCTATAATTTTTATTTACTGAAGGAAGCAAAAAAATGGTCTGCCTCTATTTACCAAATAGATATCTGATGTTGGAAAACCTGCACACTATGTGTATGTGTTTTGCAGTAGGAATTTGCAAGCACTCATTAAATTCTGCTGTTCTCTACTATAGTGGTTTAATTTGGAGTAGATTGTTTAAGAAGCAAAATAGCAGTGGTGGATTAAAGTGCCATTGACCCTGAGAGGGGTGGTTGGTCTCACGGTTATGGTGTGAGACTGGACTTCCTAGATGTTATCTCTGACTCTGTTGTAGCTTTTTGTGTGACGTTAATGTTTCAGGATGATCCTAAAGAAAAAATGGGTTGGGGAACGGGGCAGATGAGTGGGTTCAGAGCAGCAAGTAAAAGGACAGGCTATCTTGATCTTAAAAGCACTGACAATAGGAAATGGGACTGAACATTAACGTGACAACTGTATGGCTGTTGTGAATAAGGAGGAAAAGTCTGAAGCTGCAGAAAAAGTAATGATGATTGTGAAGCTGGGAGTAACAACTGTGCAACCGTTCGGGGGTGTACAGCTCTCCAAAGACACCCGAGTGTCCCAAAGAGAACAATAACAGCTGACTGCTCCCAAAATAGCAAGCTGTCATAAGCCTGGAGAAGGTAGTTGAAAGCAAAGGTTTGGAGAGGGCAGCATGTATTTTCTGAAAACAACACGATGTGGCTTGGCACTCAGGCGTGCTGCGAGTACACTGTGTGTTGTAGGTGAAATACCTTTTCCTTTGGCTTTTGCAGACTCTCTGACTAGTAAGCAGTGAGATGTACTGAGGCTGTTGATTTGTAAGAATCTGGTGTTTTAATCTGGCTGACATAAAGGGCATCTAACAACTCTGGAAGAAGCTGTAATTTACCTGCAATTGTTTTCTTTTGCTGTCATGTTTTAATAATGGAGCTGAAACTTGAAGATAGTATAGAAGACGCCTTTCGAAAATAAATGGAGATAGCTGAAGGGTTAAATACTGTTTGCTTTCTTTTGTTAACAGAGCGGTAAAAGGTTTCTTTGTCTCTATGGCCACCTGATTATTTTAAAGGAAGTTTTAATTCCATCTTGGGTTGCTAAGAGGACCAAAAAAAAAGAATTGCTTGTAATTTTTTTTTTTTCCTGTTAATGATGTGAGGAAATTTCTTCCAAAGAGGAATGTAGAAGCTCGTATGTTACTGAATACCTTTAAGCTGAAACTTCCTATTTTCATACTTCATTTGATCTTAGCAGATATTCATTGGACTTGCCTCACTACTTTATTGTTTAAAGACCATGATAAACTTTTTATACTTAAGAGAAGATGGTTCAATACTGTGCTTTACAAATTGCTGAAGCATTTTAGGCAAAGCGTTATGACTGCTTGCGTGATATATTATTTAGTGAGCGCATCTTACATCTTGGCTGACTGAATCTACATAGAGTAAATTAGCTTGGATTCATTTTCCTTGGTTCTCTGCAAATGGTTCTTTACATTTATAGATATTAAAATAAGATAAAATAGTAAGCTTTTAAAATTAAATGAGTGTAAGGTAAATAGAATTTCTGAAGCGACTCTAATGGATTTTCATGCAATGCTGTTTATCTTAATGGCAGCAGAAGGGAAAATGTTGTGTCTGGTGTTTTCAGGGTGTTGGACAAGTCCACTTCCTCCTTAACGGTTCTAGACACCTGATGGCAGTTCAGATGGATGCCCTTGTTTTCCTATCAGTGCAGAAGCAGTACTTGAAGGTATGCTGTTTCTGCTTGAAATGCGGAATAAGGGAAAGGGAGCCCTTGGCTTTTGAAAGTCTTACCAATCCATCGAGATTCAAATGCTGCCTTCTTAATTCCATCTCAGTGCAATGCTAATCCTGACTCTCAGGTGTTTGGATAAGCAGTTTCTCCGTATAGACCCTGTTTTCTCATGAGCTGATTTCAGGTCTTGTTCCTAATTCAGATGCATTTTTGGATGTTACAATTTATCCTGCAAAGTTTGATTGTCTTTATGTTCCTTATCATTTGCAAGTGACCGGGGCTCAGTTACGCAGTGAATTTCCAAGTCCACCTGGCTAGCTTTAAGCCTGGCTTCTTTTATTTTAGCATTTGTGTGAGCTGGTCAGGAGCCCTGGAAGAAACAATTCTTAGGAGAATATGTTTGAGGGATAGTAGTAAAAGCCTTTGAAATCCTTTGGAATGAAAGGGTGTATTTTGGGTTAAGGTCCAGTAGAAAGAACGTCAGTGTCAGTGTTAATAATGTTATCAAAGGTGTGTGCGTTCAAAAGAGGTGAAGTTCTGTTCTTCTACTTTGGAATTGGCACTTCTGCTTGAAAACACAGCACAAAACACAGCTACAGATCCCGTATCAGGAAGTGAGGTGCAAATGTTGAGATAAGTATGGAAACCATAAAAAAAATATGGCCTTTCAGCAGAGACCAGCTGCTCTGGAGGGACAGTGCTGGGTAGAGAAGCTGTTTACCTAAACCATCTGCCTCAGTCTGAATCTGTTAGCATTTTACAAATCTTCCCTTCAGTTTACCCCGACGACTGCTGCTACTATTGTTTCTGTGCTGGAATTGAGCACGTGTGCTAGTTGGTGCTAGCTACTGTATGGGCATATGCTGGGAAAGGAAGAGAAGGAAGTTTTTCCTTTTAATGAAGTTCAATAACATTGGAAGAGCTACTGATTTTGTTTTTTTCACCCTACTTTTTGTTTATTCAGTTCAAAAGGATCTTGTACTTGAAAATAAGAATATTTTTTTCTGCAAATGTTACAGCGTTAGTCCTAGAAACACCAACACTATGCATGTGTGTGCGCATGTTTATGTTTGTACAAATGCGGACAAGGTCCTTGATTTCAAGGTTCATGAAGTAAAGAATTGGCACAAATATCCCCATGTTCTTCACTTAGGCTTATGGGTCACTACCATTTATTGTTTAAATTACTTTGCTGATGGATTGAGATGAAAATGTTTTCTTAGTGAAGGCAGATATTGTAGTTCAGATTTATTGCGACATTAGAGCTTAAAAAAAAGCATATGCCCCGTGTGTTATATTACATTAGCTGGCTACTCTGTATCACTTGAAAGCACTTCATAATCTATAGTTTCTAAATTTTCCCATGATGTGTAGTTGAGATAAAATGCAGTAATATTAATGTGATATCCTGAACTTACGATCGGCGTACTGCATCAGAAGTAATGTGACCTGTTCAAAGTAAGGGAATGTAAACAACACATGTTTATCTGTAGTATTCACATTGATTTTTGTGTTTTTATTTTTAAGGAAAACATTCATGTTAGTCCAAAGTAAGGAAACTGTGGAACCTAGGGAAAGCAGCAGGGCAGCAGGCAGTGGATAGTGGGAGAAGAGTGGAGCTAACATTTAGTTTTTGTAAAGAGGATATTTAGATGTTCCTCTCAGCTGAATTTTCCATGTTCTCTTCTGTGTTGGTTTAGATGACTTATCACAGAACCGTTTCTGTTCCGTGCATGAGAACCCAGCCAGAGACTTTCCATACATTCCAGCCTGCACAGTTTGGCCATTCTCTTTTTATCCCAATTCTGTTGTTTTGTCACAAATAAGAGGGATGGAAGAGTTCAGTGCTCTTCTTGCGAGAGTTCTGCAATGATGTTTATTTTGGCGTGGTGTATACTGGAAGTGCTTCTGTGGTTAAAAGTATGAGTCTGGATTTTGGACTCTAGTTTACTTCTTGACTCTTACTCTGTGTCCATTTTCTTGATCAGTGAGGTTACATCAACTTCTTGTGATGTGTGTTTCTGTGAAGAGTGCACTGTAAGTTTGATGCTTCAAAGAACTGCATCAGCACCTGCAACTGCCAACATGAAAGGAAATAAGACCAAAAATCAGAAATTAATTTTCTATAATATTTCTTTTCTGTGATCAGAAGGACAATTTTTTCACTTGTGGCTTATCTATTTATTTATTTATTTTAGACTGTTATTCAAGAGATTCATCCCCTTTAAATGTTAGTTCTGAGGTTCCTTCAGTGTCACTGGGGAGGAATAGACTATCTCCTTTTGGGGCATTATATTAAAATCTAAGGTATGTCGATATGGGGAAGTTACTGGCAGTATGGGAGTTGAGAATGTAGTAATCAGTTGTAATTAACTCTTGGGCTTTCTGACCTTATCCTTAAATAATTCCGGAATTGAACTTATTATAAAAACATTCATTTGTTTGGAAGACACGAAGAAAAAGTCTAAAGATGTCTGAAGTGTTTGTCTTTAGACTTTAGTTTTCATATGCGATTTTTGAATGTACAGCATTGGATCATTTAGCACTAGGAAATCACACTCAGACTGGAAAGGCATTTCAACTGAATAGGTGTTACTGGGAGATGCTATAAAAACATTTTACCAGCCATTTAACATAGAAAGGCCTGAGGGTTTTTTTTTCCCTTCTTTTTTTGGACAACAAATGTCACAAAGGTTTCTCTTTCTAAAATAAAATTAAGTTGTAGGAACAGATTTTGGTTTTTATATAAGTTGTCTCAACTTACACTGAGATTATTTAGATGCATGCCTGGGATCTTAAAACATGTAAGAAATACAATTAAACAAAAAAGTTTGTCATGTGACTGCCATTGTATTTTTGTAAGTGTTCCTCAGTACTGATAGAAGTATTAGTCTATAGGGAGTGGGATAAATGCCAACGTTTGGCACCCTTACAGTGATATATTGGAGAGTCAAATGCCATTAACTGTACAAAAAACTTTTCACTATGAGTGATGTCCTACCTAAAAAAGCAGTGTGTGATCCATCTTTCTGTGCTCTTGCAACAGTGACCTCAGACTCATCCTTTGAGGTCCTGAGCATCTCCCCCAAAAGGGAGCCTTCTGCACACCCCCTGCTCAGCGTGTACACCTCTGGGGAAGCTCTGGGACGATGGTGTTCTTCTCCCTGATGCTGGAGTCTGACTCATCTGTAGCTCTCCTTGGCCACGCTCACACTAAGCTCCCTAAAGTGATGAGCAAGATTTTTCTAATGTGCTGCAATGCTTTTCACAGTGATGGCTGTGTGACTGTATGCTAATTGGTGTCCTCTGCTGGGAATCTGGTGTGCCTTTTGCCACCAAATCTGTTTCAGTACAGCTTCTGCATCTTTGACAGTCAAAATGAAGATTTCATCTTCATTACAATCTGTTTTTCTGACTGATACAGAGCAGACTGCGTGGTGTGTTTGTATTTAATATCTTTTGCAGTTTAAAGCTTGAGTCATTGAAGGCCAAGTTTACTGCATGCATCGTGCTCTTATACACATCGTGGCTGACACAAGTCCCACCTTGCCTCTCCGCTACTGCTTGCTTGTGGACAGCAAAAGATGGCACTGGATTCTTGCTGGTTGCTAGGGAAAACTTTTTATTCCCAGGTAGCTAAGGTGAGCTCGGGCTGAGCTGTAGCAGTGCATTTACTGTCCATGTCTAGGCTATGTGAAATAGATTTAGCATCTCCATCTAGTTCTCAGCAGACAGGAGGCTATTGTGAACAGCCTGCTGTGGTGATCACAGCACAGAGTAGGGGTTGGCCATGAGATGAATCCTGCCCTCCAAGACAAAATTAAAGCATGCAGTTGACGATTATAAACTCTCTCGTATTGCTTTTGTGGATGCCTCAGGTCAAACTTGCCAGTCTAGCTCTTCTAACCAGAGTAAATTCTGTAAATGTGTTTTGCTTTACCATCTGTCACTGTCCAGTTTCAGCGTAGCAGAATCCTAACCATAATTCCTAAAAGTCTTGAAAATGCCTGTGTGTGCAAGGAAAAAGCAAATTATGCATGAAATGTGTAGTGTTGCTGTGTTTGAACAATGCAATCTGTAGGTGGCTAAAGGGCTAACTAAATTGCAGGCGTAATGAAAGCTCTGTGGTATTTAGTATATGTTCTGTCAGCATTAAACAGTCACCTTGTAAATATATGTTAATTTTGAAGGTGTAACTGACCTTTTTAATATTAATTGAAATGTCTGATGTTTAGAGGTTGGAGCTATCCTAGAAGAGACAGAAGCCTGTGACTGGTGGAGCCTGGGTGCCATTCTTTTTGAACTGCTCACAGGGAAGGTAGGGGACAAGTTACATTATAAAACTGGCATGCTGGCCAATAGTTTCTCACAAGTGGTTTGCCCAGTTTTGATTTTCTTCCTTCTTCCTTTAGAAGATGTGCTTTGCATAGCAGAGCATCCTTGATCTGCTATGTCTTCATGGCCAGAGAAATTAAGCGTGCTCAAGCTTCAGAATAACTTAATAAAGCTGTCTCAAGCTCAGGACTGAAAAAATAACCAAAACCAATGCTGTCCTCTCAACCACAGTAAAATCAAAGCTCTCTAATATCCCTCCTGAACATTTAATACTTTTTTTTTGCCCTGACAGATATCTTTGTTTCAGCACTATTCTCTGGGATAGTTTAAAAGCTGTGTGTTGCAGTGACATTAATTCAAGCCTGAGCAGACTCTCTTGGTGGATTGCCTACGCTGGGAGGTCTCAGGCTGATGTGGTGATACAAAATTATCTCACACTGAAATAGGAGGATACCACCACCTCTAAGGAATGCTGATTTCAGTATGTGAAGACAGGGTGCTCCGCCAAATTGAACTAGTGGCTATTCGGCAGTTCCATGTGAGGAAAGCAAAGTTCACCAAATTCCAAAACTTTTCAACTTTGAGCAATAGAGCAAGAGCATTATGATGTAAATGTTCTAATGGCAAATCTCTAGGGGTACTTCAGTATCTGTAGAGGTTCCTTCCAGAACCAATATTTCAAACTAGGAGGCACTGGATTTTTAGCCGTGTGTGTTAATTTACATGTATACTAGAAGATAATCCAGCACTACATTTTTTGAGTTAATAAATGTATCTGACTAGGTTTTATTTGCTTTTTTTTCTTTTCAGACCCTGGTCGAGTGCCATCCATCAGGAATAAACACTCATACTTCTTTAAGTATACCAGACCATGTATCAAAGGAAGCCAGATCGCTGATTCAGCAGGTGACTGTGGGGAAAAAATCATTTTCTATGGGTACACATGCAGTCTAGATGAATACTTACATACCTGAGCTGTTCTTGTGGAAATTATCGTAAAAAGAAAAAGCTGCTGATAGGAACGTGGATGGGTCTTTTGTCAGCAACTGATGATTTTTGCCTGACTGGTTTGTTGCATCTGGAAACTGACTTCTGCTTCCCAGTGCTTCTGTAGAAAATCAGAGTGCTTTGCTGTTTCTCCAAAGAACAAGTTTGGTTGATATTGGGTGCTGTGGCAACACCTGTTGGTGATACATGGCCATTTTAGGAATTCTGTCCTAGCTATTAATGGAAACGTTTATGACGAAGTGAATTAAACTCAAAAATACTGAAGCCAATCAAACAAGGTGGCTCAAAGTGCCACAAAACCTACAAGACAGTGATTTGAAGTGTCAAGCACTTGTTGAAAATCTGGTTGAAAATCTGTTGCTGTGCTTCAGGAAATTCTGGGTGAAGGACTTCCAAATGTGAATAGTCTGACTTCTGTACGAAGAAGATAACTGGTACGTTAGACAAAAAGCCAAATGGGAAACTTTAAAATACAGACAAGCTTCCGCAGTGATATACTACGTATTTTCAAACTAATTAGATTTAAGTTGTCACAACTGAGGAAAACAAATAACTTGTCTGTATAGTCTTGAATTTCAGGTAACACTATCTTCCACCCTGTAGTTAGTTTTGACCTAACTATGCGAGTGGAGCCTGGATCTGACCTATTCCACTTGAGCTGAATAAATAATAGACGTGAGCTGTGGTGTTCAGCTTTGAGTGAAGAGTATCTGGCTAGTGAATATGTACAAAATGACATCTCTTAGATGAAGATCTGAACAGAAAAAAATGGAAAAATAGTTTCTGAAGAAAATGAAGGAAGGACCTTTTGAATATTCAGCAAGTCAAAAGCCCTAGTGACTGATTTCTGCGTTGTTAGTGTTGAATGATGAGTGGAGAGGCAACCCGAAGTTTGAACCTCCAGATTTGAAAGTGCTCTCACATGCATCTGTGTGTTTCTGGCAAGGATAGGAAGGGAAGTGATGAAAGACAAATCACATTTTTGTTGAACCTGCATTTATTTTGTCAGATGATAGCAAACTGTTGCCCTCACCTACAAGTGTAACGTGACTTAAGTGGATAACGAAAAGCAAAACCAGCTCAATGAAGGGAATTCTTCCCTTCTAATACTGGAAATGAACACAAATGAAGTCATCCAGTTCACTTTTCCCTGCCAATACAGGATTGTTCAGTGCAGACTAATGTATTGCCTGTTTTCATATATGCCAAAGAGTGACTTTTTTGCCACTTGGTATGTAAGTGGCAGAGATATGTCTGCCACTTTCAGATATACTGCAAGGCCATAATCTGTTCAGGGGACAGTCACCCTAGTGCCTGTTAGGTTAAGCCTTCTGATGCAGGCTGGTGACGTGTCAGGTGGAGGTTCAGCTCTATGAGCTAGTAAATCACATTTTTGTTGTGTGACTATCCAAGGAAGCTGCCATTCATTTGTTGAGGAAGCCTTGTCAGGAAAAGGAAGAAAGCTCTCTTGGCATGGATAGCAATTTGTCATTGCGACTTTCCTTCCCTCCACTGCCAAGGTCAAAGCATCACAGAATAACTCTCTGAGTTCAGTGTTCAGCTACACAGAAAGCTGTCAGTCATCTCCTGCCATGGCTTCCAGCGCAGGTGACTTCATTGTAAACACCTCTTTCATTTAGCCATTTCTAAGAGAATAGATCTTTGCATTTCTGGTGCTCTTCTGAAAGGTGAAGTTATTTTTTATATTGGTTTGGTATTTTGCACCCAAGATTATTTTCCAGGCGTGCCCAGACTTTGCTACCGTGAAAATATGTAGCATGACTTTTAAATAAGTATCTGTTACAGTTTGTGATGCATTGGCTTTCTAAGAGTAGAGATCTTCTGAAAGGGCAGAGTGCAGAGGGTAAGTGCCGGTGCTTCCTTTCCCCCTGCTGGTACTTGTTACAGTTCAGCAGAAGGCGGAGGGACAGTGGCAGCATCTGCTTGTGCTGTCTTGAGGAAGATCTCAGAGCAGCACCATTCACTGTCACCAAGTTACCTTTACTATGTGACATTACAGTTGCAAATAGCAAAGCTATCTTAGAATGGGTAAATTCATATGTTTATGGAAGTAGACTCACTTAGATGTTGAGTGCATTAAGATGCGAGTACACGTTGTTCCAGGAGACAACTGGGAGAAGTTATCCTATTAGCTATTGCAGAAGGAGCAAGAAAGAAATCGTGCCTTTGTACTGAGTGTAATTGAGTAGAGGATAAACAATTCTCTGGAAGTGCAAAATATTTTTGTGTGTCTTTATTAATCTCTTCAGAGTATTACCTTTGCATTCCCTTTTATGTGGGTTGATATCTTTAAACAGATGTAAATATTGTGATTTCCTTTGCACATGAATTCAGCATGTGATGTACAACTAGAAAGGGAATGAGTTGCTGAATCTTAGGAAATTTCCATGGAGGCCTTACGTGTTGTTTTGTTTGTTTTGTTTCTTTAACCACTAGGATTTTGATTTTTCAATCTTAATGCATTTGTAGAACCCTTTAAAAACTTTTTTTTTTTTTTTTTAAAGAAACAGAGAACTGGCTGCCATGTCCTGGTATTTTAGGAGCAACTCGCAACTTGTGAAATGGAAAGTTACAGACCAGCGTCCCTGACGTAGCCTTATTGCAGTGGTGTGAGCAAAGGTTAACATGAAGCAAATGCAGTGGCCGGAGTTCTACAGATGTAGGCTCTGGCTGCTGTTCTCTTTTTAAAAATGAGGTTATGCTTAAAATGAAGTCCCAGTGTACAGTGCTTCAGGGTATTGCATGCTGTGATCACTACTCTCTGAAGACTGTATCACTGAGACTCAAGGAAAAGAGAGTCTTCCATTTACTGCATTTTAGGAATTTCAAGTATGCTTCACACTCTTGAAAGTAACTCAAAGAGCAGGGAAACGGTGGGATGTCCTTTACCTTAGACCTTTATGGAACTTTTAAGCTGTTGTTTTTGTTCTTACTCACTGAATCGTATATATATATATTTTTTCTTTTTATATCAAGCTTTTGCAGTTTAATCCTGCGGAGCGTCTTGGTGCTGGCGTTGCTGGTGTTGAAGACATCAAATCCCATCCATTTTTTGCCCTCATAGAATGGGCAGATCTGGTGAAATGAGAGATGCGCTCGCCCTCCGAACAAACTCAGGTCAAGTGGACAAGTTTCTCTGGCACGGAACAACACCGACTTTCTTCCTTCGGGTGTCCCAAATCCTTGGACGTTCTAACTGAAGGACGCTGGACCAATCATGCCAAAAGCGAACACTTTTAACAGGACTCACCGATTGTGCAGGGTGCTAGCTTATTTTTATGGCAACTGGCTGCTATGTGTGTGTAAGTCTTTTCACCAAAGGGTGATCTGTGATGAAACTGCTGCGTAGCATGCTTAGCGCTGCCAGACTGTCAACTAAGTGACAGTGCCCTCCTGGTGCTTTGTCTGGTGATGGAAGCGTCTGTAGAGCGTGCCAGTTGAAAATATCTTTTATACTGTATGTCAGTAGACCATTTCCCTATGCTAAGTGCAGCTGGAGGAGGGAGGGGAACAAATAATTTATTAATGGTATATGCTGAATAAAATACTAAAATGCTTTCTGCGAAACTTGACACATTAAAAATAGTATATCCATTAAAAAGTAAGAAAGCTGTTGCATAATACTGTGGAATGTGTCTTGAAAATGGCATATCACTTCAAACAGTGGAAAGAGCATATGAAAGGCAAATAATCCTGTCAAATGTTGTACTTTGTTGGCTGGCACTGTCTGTTTAAAACTCTTGACTCTGTTATATTTGATGAGCTACGTGTTAACGTCACTACAGAAAGGGAGACCTTTCCCTCAGCCAGATAAACACTGCTTCTGCAACTTGATAAGGAGCAAGAAGACACAGTGCTAAATAAATGTACAGATTACAAAAGGAAAAGCTCTTCTCTCGTCATTGCAGCCACTACTTAGCATTTTATGAACTTCACTTCCTCTAAGTGTCCTATTTCTAACTATTTCTTCAGGAAAAACCCTTTCTTCTTGTGTTCTGCTTGAGAAAGCTTCTGAACTTTCTGTTTGTTATGATCTGAATAAATCAACGAGAGCCTTCACCCACTCTGCTGCTCGAGCAGGAAAGAGCCTGGGCTTTGCTCACACTGAGTGACTCGGTGCCATCTCTGAGCAAACCTCGGTGGGTAAGACCTGGGAGCGAGCCAGCTAGCTGACCTGTTTGTTTGTTGGTAAGGTCCAGAGAACGGGAGAAGAACACAAAGGATGCAGAATATTGTGCTGTGTGCTGTGGTTGCTGCTAATCAGCCATGCTTGTATGGGTTCCCGATGTACAAACACTGCGCACTGTAATGTTGTACAGATTATGGATCTGTGTTCTTTTCTAAATGTTCCCTTTGCTCTCTCTCTGTTTTTTTTAAAAAACCAGAACTTCTCCCCAGCTTTATCCGGAGAACAAAGACCAGACTCCTTTGGGAAAATGAGGTGACAACAATGATTTTTGAATTGACTTTTTTTTTGGGGGGGGGGGTGAGGGGGAGGGGAGTTGTATCCTTCCATTTGTATTTTAGCAGCGCATTTTATGAGCATTCCCCAAAGTGCATCTGCACAGTCTCCATCTGTTAGACACCAGGTCGGTGTATTGAAATAAAGTGGAAAAGGAAAATGCTTCACTTAAACAAAGGAAATCTGGAAACTTTTTTTTTCCTTTTAAAATTATTCCACTCCCCTCTTTTTTTGTTTCTTCCCTTTCTTGTGATCACCAGGCCAGCAGAGGGGCTGTAACAACACCGCAGGTTGTAACCAGGTCATTGGTATCACCGCCTACGGAGCCCTGTCCAAGATTACATCACTCTCAGAAACTGTGCTTCAACCTACCACCCTCTGGCTTCATAACAGGAACTCCCTCAGGTGAGCCACAGGAACGACTTCCTGCGCCGAGAGGGTAGGAAATCTCTAATGCAGAATCCGAGCTGATGCAGAGCTTCCTTCCAGCGCTGCCCCGGCTGTGACTCTGGAGGGCTCATTGCTCAGGGGAGGCCTCCATCCCTCTGCCACCTGCCTCCATTCCGGCGGCTTTGCCTGCTGGCACAACCTTGTCATGTTGTTGGTTCCATTCGGCTGTCCCACTGTGTTTGCCTGGCAATAACTGTTTAAAAAGAAGTAAAAAAAAAAAAAAAAAAAAAAGTAAAGGGTTTTTCCGTGTTACCTTAAAACATTTTCTTGTTCAGGTTGTGCCAGTGTTGGTTACGGTGAAAGCAGTGTGAGCAAGCACAGCAGGACAAGCAGCAGAAGGAAAACGCTGCTTTCGCAGGAACCAAACGACCAGTGACTCTCGCTGATTTGGTTTAAGTAATGACACAATGAAGTATTTCTTTTTCAAGTGCAACACTGAGTAATGAGGAAGTCTAGATGAGCAGGAACAGGACATTTGATAAGACAGTTTGCTGTAACTGCGCCTTATTGTTGCTACTGTTACTCATAACCTTACCACAGCTTCAGATAATGATTTTGCTAAAGAAAGCACAGTCTGGAGTTAATGGCACGTTAAAAATCTTGTTTTAGTATACATATAGATAGATGGTGGATTCTATTTTTTGTAGATATTTACATGTTTTATTTCCTTTGTACCTAATCAATGGCTTAAATGACTTGGGAAGTATTCTGGGTTATCTTCTCTCTGGTGCCTGTTATGAGGCCCCGTGGTGCACATCTCTGTTTTGCTGACTGCTGAGGAGTGCAGCATCCATTCCACCTTATGTTACACCTAACGGCTGATAGCAAAGCAAACCTGCCAGCTTGTTCACAGGAATTCCTGCGAGATAATGTAGAACAGTAAAATACACATATAGATTTTCCTCATCTGTTTAGGCAAAGCAGATAACACGCTTCGGATGCCTGGAAGTGATAATTCATTGCACCCCATTGAACCACTCTGTTATGTTTTTGTCTCCTACCGAAAAAACCTCAAAGAGAAAATATATGAAGGCTCTGTGACCTTCTCTTTCTTTTTGGTCTTCTCTGACCTCCTCCTTTTTTCTGATCGCTCCATCTCCAGCCTCCTATTCACTGACCTTCTTTGACCTTCTAAGGCTACCTTTTCTCTGACCTTTTCCTCTCCCCTCTGCTCCCGTCTTCACTTTTAAATTTCTTCCCTGCTCTTCTTCCCTGCTCTTCTTTGACCATCTATGGCCTGCTGTCACCTTTTTTTTGACCCTCCTTGACCTTCTCTGTTTTTCTTGGATCTTCTCTGACCTTCTCTTGTCTTCTTGGGCTGCTTCCTTCTCACCTCCTCTTCTTGATCTTCTCTCTGTCCTTCTCTGGTTGTCTGCTCTTCGCTGACCTTCTTTTTCCCTGTGTTGTCCGATGTTCTCTTCACGGACTTCTGACACCCATGACTGTCTTTTCTTTGACCTTCCCTTCTCCCATTTTCATTTTTAAACCCCTTTATCTCTGCTCTGCTCGTCTCTGCTCTTCCCTTCTCTGACAGACCCTGGCCTGCTTTGACGTCCTCTGAGTGCTCATGGCCCCCTCTCCACCTTCTTTCCCCCTTCTTTGAGCTTTTGCAACATTCTTTGAGCTTCTCCTGATCTTTGACCTTTGGCATTGAGCTGAGTTGCTGTGAAGCACACCAGAGCCCCCTCAAAACCTAAGGGAGAAACCGCCTCTCGTGAAATGTAGGGGATGTAACATTGTTTGCTTTATATGGCTGTATTCACAGCTTCTGTGCTTGTTGCCCGGCTCCTCTATCACCTGTGAAAATCACCTCTCAGACAGCAGTTATTGTCATGCTGACTCCCCGCACCCCTTTGGGATGCTGAGTTGGCAGGGTTAGCTGCTCTGGAACATCGACTCGGCTCTTTTCTCCATTTCTAAACCTGTTCCTTGGTGCGTCCCCGCAGAGAAGGGCAGCGGGATGAAGAAGGCTGGGAGGTCAGCCTGCTCTAACTGAAGCACTCAGCATAACAACGCACAGGGAAGTGCGAAGTAAACCTCTGAGGGCTTTTTTTGAGTGTGGTGTCATTTGTTTTTTCAAGGACACTAAGTAGGAAGCTGGAGAAACAGAAACTTCCTCTCTGGTGAGATTTATGGCAGCGATTTAAGCAATAAAATGAAAAAGTGCACTTGTTGATTTCTTGGTGTCTGTTCTCTCCACGTGGATTTTGCTGTGAGGTGAATGCAGCCCTTTCTGGGCCGTTGTTTGGGCCATGTCTTCAACCAAATGTGGGCGGGGGCCTGGTGCAGCTCTGCTGCAGAGGGCGGCTTTGGGAAGGGGGAGCAGAGCCAGCTCCTGGAGGGAGGAATGGTGCCTGCTCAGAGGGGCCGTGCAGCTGCTACTGGCTGCAGTGTCACACTGGCAGCGCAGAGCCATCTCTTGCACAACAGGGCCATTTGCTGCCTGGGCCACCTACAAGAGTGGAGCTGGGGAGCCCAGACCCAAATGTGGGGCATCCCCAAGAAAAACCTCAATTCTGGTGGATGGAGGAAGTGGTGGATTTGGTCCACCAAACCCCCTGCATGCTGCCGTGGGCCAGAGAAAGCAAAACTAGGCACAGCAGAGCATGGTCCAGTCTTCCAGCAGCAGGCGATAGCTCCATGTGCTGCCCCAGTGGGACCTCATGGCCTCTTGGCAGACTAGAGGCTCTCCTCCTCCAAAGGCAGCTCTGTCTCCATCTTCTTGGCCCAGGGACCTGTCAGGAGGGATTAGAGCTGCTGCCGGAAGGCTGTAGTGGCACCATGATGGGCAGGAGGGCTGGGGATGTGCGCGCTGCTGGGCAGCAGGGAATTGGCAACCTCTTGGGAAGGCTGCAGGCTGGTGCCTTGATGCTTTGCGAGATCCCAAGTTTGGCAAGTCTGGGAAACGTCGTTCTGGGGGCAATACAGTAGGCAAGCTGATTGGCATGTGGCAAAGTGGGATAAAGATGAGCCAGCCAGGGAAGGAGCGGATGTTGATCAGCAGCCTTGTTAGCCTTGTTTTGCTCTGCCTTGGAGATAGCTGTTGTGCCTCAGTATGACCTCACCGCAGGAGCTGCACGGTGGTAAAGGACAAAGCCACAAACCAAAATAGGTCCAATGTAGCTGGACAAAAGGAGTGGCTCTGCTGGCTGCATTACCTGATGGCTCCTCCTGTGCTGCGGGGATGGAGGCTGAAGGGGCAGCTGGAGACAGTGGGAAGTGTCCCTGGAGCCTCACCAGCGCAATGTGAGGGGAAGAAGATAAAGCTCTGGTTTTATTCTGATCACTTGCTTAGTAGTTTTCCCTTCCCAGCTAAACTCCTCTGTGCCCTGTCCTGCTGGTTTCTCACATGCCTGAGCCATTTCGCTCTGGGGAAATTGTCTAGATTTGCCCAGCTGCCTCTGTTTATGTCCTGTGTTGTGTCCTTCAGCCCCGGCCACAGGTTTTCTTGCTCTTTTTGTGCCTCTGCTTCTGAAATGCTGTCCTAAAGAGCTGGGACCTAGGAGTGGATTATTAGATGCAGCTGTTATACCCACGTAACAATGAAAACAGAGAGGATTGCTCCCACAGAATGAAAGTGCTGGGCTTGTAAAAGGGCTAGGAAATAGCTTACCCCAGAAGCATGTGAGTAATGAGAGTTTTATGGTGCCCAGCACGGTGGTGGGACAGCAGAGAAGCAGCCTCCATGAGAGAGGACAGTGCTGCACAGTGATTTAGGGCCTTCTGCTGGCTGGCTGCACTCCGCCTGTGGTCCTGTTTGAGCACTGTGCTCTGACATTTGCATGCTCATAATCTTCCTTTATGAACCAGGCATGGAGAAGATCAGGAGCCAAGTGGTATATATCCTTTCTCCACGCTTTTTTTTAACCTTCTTCCCTACTGCTTTGCCTCCTTCATTTCCAGCCCCAGCCTTGGTTTGACCTCAAGAGAAGTCCTCTGAGCCCAGACCCTGGTCCCTCAGAGTGTCCTGCAAGCCAAGCAAAGGTGAGCTCCTCAATCCTAGATGGACTGGCCCCACATAGAATCATGGAATATCCTGAGTTGGAAGGGACTCACAAGGATCATCAAATACAATTCTGGGCTTCACACAGCACTGCTCAACTTTCAAACCCTGTGTCTGAGAGTGCTGTCCGAACAGCTCTAGGCAGCGTGTTCCATGCCCACTGCCTTCTGGTGCAGAATCTTTCCCTAACCCCCAGCTGCCCCTCCCCTGACACAGCTCCATGCTGTTCCCTCGGGCCCTGTCACTGTCACAGAGAGCAGAGCTCAGCGCTGCTAACTCCGCTCCCTGTGAGGAGCTGCAGCCAACATGAAGCCTCCCCTCAGCTCCTCTGCTCTGCACTGAGCAAAATCAGAGAGCTCAGCTGCTCCTCGTACACCTTGCCCTCCAGGCCCTTCACTATCTTTGTTACACTCCCACAGGGTAATGCAGTGCACAGTGTGAAATCCCAGCCCTTTTCACATTGCTGGGAGTTTTCACTGGGTCAGGGGTTTGCCCTTGAGTTAGAAGCCAAGTTCTTGAAAAGAGGTACAGAGATTATATTTGCTTTCCAGCTTTAGGGATACACAGCCTAGCGAAATAAGCCAAAGCATTATCTGAAGGTCTGGATGGCGCAGTTAGCATGGCACTCGGCTGCTGTCCCTGTCTGGGCTGAGCTCCTCTCCCCCAGCCCAGGTGGAGCCCTGTGGGGGTGGCAGGAGCCGGGACCAGCCATGGGCCCTCTAAGAGGCCGGGTGCCAGTGTCTGGCCTGAGCTGTGAGGACGAGACACTGCCATAACAGTACTGCTCCTTTCCCTTCAGGGGACCAAAGAGAGCCGGGCAGAGAAAGGCCGGCGTCTGGTTTCCTTGTTATTTCTTTTCATAAATAATCCCTTGTACTTGCACCCCAGACTCTGACAGCACTGAGAACGCACAGGGTTGGTGGTTTTTTTTTCCCCCTCTGAAAGTTATTCATTTGGCTAGCCCTTAAACAATAGGTTTTTGTCTAAATCGTCACCAGTGAGACTGTCAGGAGAGGCCCCCTCTCCCCCTCCTGCTCTCCTCCTTTTGTCTCCAGTTGCGGGGTCGGGATTCACCGCCAAATGGAGGCGGTGGCCGCTTTTCCAGGCCCCAGATGCCAGCGCGTGGCAGCATCTGGCTGCTTGGCAGGCACGGGGCAGCTGCCTGGCCTGGCCCTGCTGCCATGGCCGCTGTGGGCATGAGGGCCCCAACCGGGGGTTTGGGTGGCAGCAATGCCTCCAAAGGGTCCGGGATCATCCAGCCGCCATCGGACTCCCGGCCCTGCTTTTTGTCCTGCTCGGTGGCGTCTCGTGTAACCTTACCTCCTTGTGCTGAGAGCATTTCGGGTGCCTTAAGGCATGGAGCTCTTTGAAAGAGAAATACAAATCACTAGAAATGTAGAGATAAAACCCTCTCCTTGGAGGCCATGTGTTTGGCATGGGAAACGCATGATAACAGCTTGCTTTAGAAAGGTGACATTTCCACTGAAGGCTGAATAATAAAAAATGCATTCTAAAAGCTGAGCTTTCCTCTGTCTTCTGATATATTAGACTTTTGTAATGAAGACAGCTTCTGGGACCGGGGAATGTGCCGCTTACTTGAAATACATGTGTGGGAGCTTTCCCTAGCCCTAATGGGTGTCACAAGCGGCTCGGGCTGCATTAATGTGGTGAGCTCTATTAAAGGGATTGTCGGGAGCTGTTCGCAAGCCGTGAATCAAAGCCGCCTTTCCCCAACTTTGTTTTAGCTCTGGCTTGCACGTGTAGGCAGACTTGCCTAAGGTTAAGTCCCTTTTAATATGAAGATGCATAGAAATATTCTGATATGAATTTTTTTCCCCCTTTTAATTCAGAACATGCCAGTGAAGGTCTCCGGAGGGATGGGGAAGGAGGAGGCAGCTGAAAGAGGCTCCGAGGGTCGCGCGGAGTCTGTGCTGCGGTGTTCTCGCAGGGAACTGCTCTGCTGACAGGCAGCTGCTCGGCTCTGCAGCCGCACAGTACGTGCCGCCGGCACACGCAAATGCCGGGACTGTGTTGACAAATGCCTCGTCAGTGCGAGATAGTTAAACCTGCTTGTTTAATCATTGGTGCTGTTTCATGCTTTGAAACAAGTATGCTGCTGCTTCACAATATGATCCATATGAAAGATGCAAATGGGAGACTTTCAGAATGCCATTTAATTCAAAGACTTGTAGAGATGTACTAGTATGGTTAATTTTTTTTTTTAATTATTGTTTTATTTTTTTTCCTAGAAAAAGTATTATTTGTTGTTTGCACATTAAAACCCTGGCAGCCTGGCTTTACCGTGTAGCTCTCAGGTCTCCTAGCAAAGCTGAGATCCCGCTTGCGATGTGCCCCCTGCACCAGCACGGCCCCATACACAGTCCCACCTCGGTCTGCACACAGCACGTGCACAGAGGCACGTGAGGATGTGTGAGTGTTCTGGGCTGGCTTTTCTGGCACTGAGATGTGGAACTCGTGCTGCTGGTTGCCTCCTGTCCGTAGCTCAGGGTGGCTTTTTGACCTCCCTCCCTTTTCACAGTAGTATCCACCTTCATGGCAGCATACTGTCTTGTCACACTGTTGGCCTCATCTTTGGAAATATAGTATCTAAAATTAAAGATTTGCTTCCGTTTTGGAAATTTTGAAGTGACCTTTGTCACTTAAATAGAGAGAAAGTGGTGCAAGTCAGGGCTCCTTTCACGCTGTCAATAGGAAACAAAGTGGAGATGCCTTCTGAGACTTCCTGCAGACCCTCTTCGTGCTGTAATATCTCACTGGCCCTTTCAAAGTGCTTCTGGTGTGTGGATAATTTTTTAATCAAAAGGTTTATTTTTGAGGGCTGATCAAAAGAGAATGCTTCACTGAAATGTAAGCTTGTTTTTTAGTCATAAAAAGACTTAAAGCAAAAATGTCACTTCAGGGTTTAGAGAGATGGTCACTGCATGCTTGTGTGTTAGTGCCTGAGAGAGATGATTCCTTCAGGAGAGAAGTGCTGAGGTGCTTGAAGATGTTGGTAAGTGACAAGCTGTCTGTCCTAAGGCTGTACCTACTGATGGAGCTGAGCCTGATGGTGCTCCTACTGTTTGAGTTTTTTTGGTTTCCTAGTAGTAGTGAAAGCCAGTGCTATCTATCTGTGTGGAATTGGACTCAGTGCCCCTTCAGGGTCTCTTCCAACTCAGGATATCTGCGATTCTATGACTCTGTGATTCTCTCTGCCATTTTTAAATGCTGACATTGATGACAAGGCTGGTTGCGATGAGGATTCGCATGGGCATGGTGCACACTTGTGAAAAATTTTGTCTCCTCAGTGGCGTGGTTTTGTCAGCTGCAGCATGCAAATGAATCCAGGCTCCACTGATGTCAAAGCAAATAGTTACTTTTTTTGCACTAATTTAACCAACATAAATATGAATGTGCATTCTAATGAATGTGGTCCAGCTCTATCTGTTGTCCAGGCCAACCAACTGCAGCTGAAACTTTTGGAGAGTGGACAGCTTCCATGTTATTTCAAAATTAATGGCCTCATCCTCTCTCATTATGTATGCTTCTTATGTGCTGATCATGGTGGGGTTGGGTACTTCAGTCCCTTCTTTAGGCTCTTGGTTTGTATTTCCAAGCCCAGTGCCAAGCTCACTGTAATATGTAAGGTGAACGTAATTTATATCCAGCACACCTTTCTGACTTACTTCCCTTGTTCCTCAGTGATGAAGAACTGTGGATGAAAAACCCCAAAGTGCTGGTGTTCAGGTGTCTCTCTGGTGGGAGCCTCACACATGGGTGACTGCAGCCACAAGTTAAACCCCATGTCAATTGCATGCCAAGGGCACCCAGAGGGCTCCACTAAGGTTGCTGCTACTTGCTGCCAGGCTATTTGGAGGTCTGTGAGGTTTTCTAGCAGAGAACAGGGCTTTGCTCCATTTTCCTCGGGTGTATATGGCCATTTTTTATGAAGCAAGATGTATTCTGATTACGTGCCTGTATACACAATGCTTATGTGTTACAGCCTTTAATCAGAGCTGAGGCAAATACATCTAAAGAAAACATAAATGTGAACAATGGATTTTTTAGTAATTAAAATTAGTTCCTTCTCTGAAATCTTGATTAATCAACATTAAATATCATAATACTGTGTGAAATACTCCTTATCAACAAAAATCAAAACAGGTATAAAAATGCCAAAGGACTTTTGCCTGGAGCGGTCAAATTTCAGTGCAAACACAAAGGGTCAACTCGTGGCACTTGGCTTCTGTATTCTGCTCGTAACATCCCCGCGTATTTGCTTTGCTCTGTCTGTCTTTTTCCTCCCTGTTCCCCTCTCCATACATCAGTGTCGGGGAGTTCAGACATCACAAGGGCCGGTGGTTTTTTTTTATTATTATTGTAGTGCCTAATGTGGAATTTAGAATGAGCAACACTCTTTCCTGTCGGTACTTGGAAACTCTTTTGTGTTACGTCCGTCCTTTCTCTGAAGTAATCGCCCAACTATTCCTAGCAATAAAATGTTCCTCTCTAGCCCCATCAGATACGTTAGAAAGATTAGTGAAAGATCTGAAGGCCCAGTTCAGCTGAGTTAAACAAAACTTCCACAGGCTTTAATGTACTCCTTTTATTTTACTGCAGATACTGCCTGAGGACATAGTATAGGAAAAAGGCACCCGGATACTGCCTGATAGAAGCAAGCAATGCACTTTATAGCAAGGCTGCGTGTTGTCTAATGACATAACTTGTGCAAGCGGCGTGCCAAGGGAAAGGAACAGAGGGAACGGGAGCTGTGCATCTCTATATCCACTCTATTTTTTATTATCTTTAAAATTACTACACTGAAGATTTGTCCAAAATTTGTTACAGTGCTGGAAATTGGACTTGTCTCTCCTGTCAACTGGAGCAGCAGTGACGTTCTTGTATGACCACAGCTCAGAAGATACACCATTTTCAGTAAGGCAGCTTAAAAGACTTACTTGGCATTGATGCCTAAGATGTGCTTCGGAATAGGGAAGGTTTTCCTAAAATCTTTGAATATATTCCTGACAAAATTGGGAGAATTTGTTTTCCTTGCTTCCTGCTGAGGGACTACTTGAGGGAGAGCAAAACTCCTGCTAGAGTTCAGAAAGCCTTAAAGGATGAGGAATTGGCTCCTCCAGGACCTGAGGATTCAGGGATGAAAGTGCTCATCCTTTGGCCTTTCTTTTGTCTTCCCTCAGCAGGAGGTCATAACTTAGGTTTGGGATTGGAAAGCCCCCAAATTGGTGATGGCTCTGCCTTGAGCATCTCTGATGCTTCTATAATGGCATAAATCTATTCATGTCCAAAGGAGGGTAACAAAGATGGGGAAGAGTTTAGAGGGCAGAGTGTATGAGGAGTGGGTGAGGTTCCTTGTCTTGTTCAGCCCGAGCAGAGCCTTGTCATGGCAGCTGCAGCTCCTCACAGGGAGTGGAGGGCAGCACTGAGCGCAGGGCCTGAGGGAACGGCATGGAGCTGTGTCAGGGGAGGGGCAGCTGGGGGTTAGGGAAAGAGTCTGCACCAGAGGGCGGTGGGCATGGAACAGGTTGCCCAGGGCTGTGGACACTGCCCTGAGCTGCTGGAGCTCAAGGAGCGTTTGGACAACACTCTCAGACATTGAGTTTGAATGTTGGGTGGTGCTGTGTGGAGCTGGAGTTGGTCTTGGTGATCTTTGTTGATCCCTTCCAACTTGGGCTATTCCACGATTCTGTGATTCTCTTGAGGCAGTGGTCCTGTAGCCCCACTTGCTGTCCTGGTACAGACTGTCATCTCCTTCAGTTTTGGCTCTTAAAAAAAAGTTTACTTCAATTTAAGGATATTTTTGTGCACTACTTTTTTGTTTTGTTTTGTTTTTGTTTGACAGCCATGACAGCCTCTCCTCATTATTATGGAAAATATAGGGTTGGTGGTAATTACTATCTGAGTATGAATGGGAGCAGAAGTGGGCATAGCCTGCACTGGCCTTTCTTTGACAAGGTATAACTTTCTTCTGAATTTCTGTGTTAATTAATGCTTATTTAAAAACCACTTTAATTGGCAGTAAACACCTCAACTTTTTGTACTCATTAAAATGCAGCCATTGATGTGTGATGGATTTTTTAAAGCTTAATTAACTTTCTTTCTGTATATATAACCTATAATAATGACAAATACTGGAAACTGCTTTTTTTCTGCTTTTTTTTTCCCCCTTCATTTTTGGCCATCCTCTTGATATTGCCATCACTTGAAGAAAGGCCATAAAATGTACTCCATTTTGGCTGGGCTTGGGAGGTGTGGGGATGATAATGCAACCCCTCGGGGAGCATTTGTCCCATACCAGCAGCTGGGATAATGCAGCCCCTCTGGAGCTCTTGTCCTGTAGCAGCAGCTGGAGCCTGAGCTAGCACCCAAGCAAGGAGGATTTGTTGTCCTGCACCTTCTCTGCGTGTCATGACCACCTTTACTAAAAATACAGTGTGAAACTTTTTATCAGGTAAGCTTGCAGGCCTGCTTTTCCTTGAAGCAACATAACCTGTCCATGAAAATTGAAGTGAAAATGGGTTTTCTGGTTCTTTTTTTTAACAAAAAATGGATGCGGGTGGGTTTGTCTTCATGCATGTGCATAAGCACCAAGTCAAATGGACCAAAAAACCTCTAAGAGTGCTTTTCTCCTTCTCCAGTTTTCTGCCCACATCTCAGCCACAGAACAGGATTTGGCATAAAAGCCTGTAGTTTGCTGAAGTGAGTTAGGAATGCAAGCTGTGTTTTTAAAGGACATCAGCACTTTGGACTACGAAATTAGATTCTCAAATCACTTTTGAGTGGGGGACGTTGGTACTTTTTGAAGCATTAATCCTTTGTATACAACAGGATTTACAAACAAACATAGCATGGTATAGTTTGTAATTCATGCAAAATATGTAGTCTGCTTTGTTCAACTATTGCACACAGATACTTTCCCAGTATTCCTTTGCAATTTCTGGTATAATCATAGATGAGGTGGGTAAATCAGAAGCTTGAAAATGGCAAAGCTGGTTTGGGAAAGCAGCTGTACTCAGTACATTTGAACTCTGTGAAATGATTTCATTTCCAGAAGTGCTCAGCCCCAAGCTACTTCTACTACCATTGGCAAAATAGGATTTTGTTTAAATTACCTTGGAAAATAATCTTCATTCTCCTTTATGCTGTTCGTCTTCTCTAACTCAGTTGATAACCCTAATGCTGTTCAGTTCCTTTCCCTTTATGTGCCTTGAGAAGTGATCAGACTGACCACCTAAACTCCCCACTGCAATAACCATAAGCTGAGGCATTCCCTCCTGCTTTGTAAACTGTTGCTGACAGCTAACCCCAGTACTTATTGTCTGTTCCATCTTATCTGCTTTATGGGAATCTGCCACTCTGCTGATGGACATAAATCTTTATAGCTGTAGTGCAGTGCTCAGTGAAGCACCTGCTTTTTAGAAATGTGTGGATCAGTGCAGTGCTCCTGTAGGGACAACCAAGCTGTAGGTGCTTTTTACATAGCTCCCTGGCTGGCTGTGTTCAGATAAAAGACTGTGGATTCCTCGTGCCTTCACTCCATCTTGCCCGAATTTGCTCCATCCAGCAGGCAGGGATCAGGCCTGTGGCGATGTATATGGGGAGCTATGAAGCTTGTGGCCCGTCTGCTGCTGAGCAGTTCTTCTGCACAGCTTGGGAGGAGAATATACAAGATAGGCATCGATTTAAAGCTTGCTTTTACCTGCTCAAGGTAACTCCATCAGAGTGACAGTATTTATGTATTTTAAAAAATACGTTCACATGGCTAAATGTGAATGGCAGGCAGCATCTGAACATTAATGCTAACTTTCTTTCTGGGCTGATTTCTAGGCTATCATTAAAATAAAATGCTGCTGCCTGTTAATTTGACCGTGTCAATAAATAAAAATGTCCATAACAAGTGTATGAGGCTAATTAGGATTTTATGGCTGTGTTGTTCTGGTTGATAGTTGTGCTGCCGCCTTGCTGGGTCTTTATGTTTCAGTGATGTACACCTCATTGATGCATAACATGTAACACCTGTTGATGCGTTAAATGTTTAGTCCTGGCAATTGGCCCTCACATCATTTCTGGGTACAAGAGTGCTGTGTAGCAGACTGCAGCTCTCATAATTAGGCTTCCCTAGCTTAGAAGAGCTTTTCTTAAATGGAAACATAAAAGCTTCTGAAGTCCTGATGAAGAAGTTTCCTGAAAGTTAGTGAAAAAGGCCAGCATGATTTTCTGTTGCAAAAGAACGAATTGTAGCTGTGGGCTGGCTGGGTCTGTGCAGTGGATGCCTGAAATAGGATGCTGAAGGCTCAAGGCTCAGCTGCTCTTTTCTCTTAGCACATCTTAGCAAGCACACAGTGCTAGCAGTGCTGCCATTTCCTAGTTTGTGGTACCATAAGGAAATATAGGAGTTCTGAAATAACACCAGTATTCACTAAATATGGGACAAAAGGAAATGGCCTCAAGTTGCACCAGGAGAAGTTTGGGTTGGATATTAGGAAACATTTCTTCTCAGAAGGAGCAGTGAGGCAGTGGCACAGGCTGCCCAGGGAGGTGGTGGAGTCACCTTCCCTTGGAGGTGTTCAGGAAACGTGGAGATGTGGCACTGAGGGATGTGGTCAGTGGGCACAGTGGGGGTGGGTTGGGGGTTGGACTAGATGATCTTAGTGGTCTTTCCAGCCTTAATGATTCTATGAACTGAGTATCTGCCATTCACTATTATTCACTATCAGGCCTGTCTGAGAATCACATCTGTATAGTAAATAACTGTGAAATTATTTTCTTGTAGGTGGAGTTTCCTGCAAAATTCAATTAGCTTCGGATTTTGCTTTGAAATGTAAAGATTGTGCCTGTTTTATCTTTGTTTAGTTGAACTGCTTTCACCAGATCTACTTGAATTATTGTTTTTAAAATCCTGTTAGTGTCTTAGTTTTAACAGGATTTTTGGCTGTGGATTGCACAAGCCCATTTAACACCACGCTTAACTAGAAATATTATCTTTTGCTGAGAGTGCTGGCTCCTGGCTGAAGCTCCATAATAGGCCCATGCCTGCTGTGGCCTCGTGCATTAGGAGATGCAGCCCATGCTGGCAACGAGTAGAGATACCTACCTCTAGAGGTTAACAGCACTTGTAGCCACATGCCTTGGGAGTCCTGTTCCATGGATGTTCAGCATGAATGAACAGGTTCATCTGCTACCTGTTGTAAGGACAGTAGAGATACATTCTGTAGATACATATAGAGAGATAGATATTCTATGTAAATAGCTGCTACATTAACAGGACAACAGTGCCATGCATCAGAGACAAAAGGTACCCTGCTTGGTGTTAGATTCAATAAATGAACACAAAACTTACTTCCAGCATATAAGGCAGCAGTTTTTTTCTCCACCACCTGAATCCTGTTGTCCTGTGGTGTTTCAAAACTTAATTTTTCAGACAGCAATGTGGTTGCCAAATGAAAATAAAGGTTATTCAAAAGACTCTACCACTGTTTTCTATTAGATAAAATGTCAGCAATGCACAGGAGAGCTAAAGCAGAGAAGGAGAAAGACTTGAATGATCACTTTCAACAAAAGGTAGGTGAATTCTAATGGAGAATGTAGATTTTGTTTTTCACTGCTTGCTTTTTGGCAAAAATTCTCTCGTAAAGGAAAGACTGCATTTTTTACTTAAAAACAACTCATTTGGTTTTGCCTGTGATTTATTCATTACCAAGATGTTAATGACTCAACTTCAGAGATTAGTTGTGCTGACTGCCATGGTGGTATCAGCTCCAGCTCTAGCTGATATGCAAGCAGCCAACTCAAACCAAGCGCCAGGCATTACAGTTCAAAATCTGAAAACCATATCACTCCATCTGCACACTGACTAGTGAGCGAACAGTGAGAAGAATTGCCGGATGGAGCAGTTCAGGAGCCTAAAATGGAAATCTTTCAGAGCTTCAGAAGGTTTCCTGTTTCTAAATGGGGAATTCAAGTTTTGGAATATGAAGATGCAGTACGTGATGTTGTATAGAAACATCTTGAAGATTTTTGTTAATATCTTATTTCTCTAGTAAATTTCTCTATTTCATTCTTTTATTTTGCTGCTTAATAAGTAGAATGCTTTCATTTGTTAAGTGTCTTTTCTGTAGTTAGATACCCAAATCATATATTGGTATTTCAGTGTTTTTTTGGATGTATTACATTTTTTGCTACGTAATGGATATTTTCGGTATGAAAATTTCAGCTTACAATGTATATATATAGCCTTACTTAGGTTGTGCAATTTCTGTTTGCAACACATCACTTTAGAAAGTGCAAATTTCAAAAAACTCATGTGGCATAGGTTCACTCTCTTGTATTTCTTGCTTCCAGAGAGCACAGAGCAGAGGATTCTTCATTATCTATGTCTTAAAGACTTTGCACTCCCTCAGTAGTTTCCTCTTATTGATTGCCTTAATATATCTGTATTTGGTTTTAGTGATTGCCGATGACAGGTGTGGAACGGAGCTACGTACACCTGATGCCTCTTCCAGACTTACTGCTAGTCTTGACCTTCTGGGGTTCGGCAAGGCTGATGTGGTACCTTTCTTGGCAGAAAATGTATTATCAAATCAAAACACTTTGCAACTGGATACAAATGTCACAAATTTTTCAGTTCTTTTTGCGATCACAAGCTCTCCTTAAGAAATCCTCAATCTCGTACTAGGCAAAGGGGAAAACCAGAGGAGAGAAAGCCAACAAGAAAAAAATCTTGGATTTCTCACCAAATAACTTTTACCAAAATGAAATATTTCTATAAAAATTGGTTTAACAAGCTATTTTGATTTGATTATTGTTTTTATTTTTCAATGGCAAGTTATTTACGGTTTTCTTTCCTCCTCATTGTGTGGCCCTGGGCCTTATTAAATGTGTTCTATTCAAACCCTGCTCTGAAGACAGAAATATTAATTTCCACATGGGCTTTTCTATAGAACTCATCGCTATGGTAACTGAATGTTTCATAAACATTAATGAACTTATTTTCACGGTGCTGCAGTGAGGCATTGGGTGGTGGTATTATCTCCATTTCATGATGAAGAACTCAGGCAGAAAGAGATTAAGTAGGAAAGTATTCACTAATTTTAAGAAGTTCCCAATCTGAGATGCACGCTCTGATTTTTCAGAGGACTTCAGCTTGTTATCTGTTCAAAGCACAGCTCCCATTGCCGTCAGTAGCAGCTGTGAGTTCAGATTTCTTTGTGCTTTCTTTACTTGGATAGAGACTGCTTTAATCCCATTTGTACACGGCCTTTTTAATTTCTTTCCTCCACAACAATCAGAAAGAACTGAAACTTAGTAGTACCAGCCACACGCTCTTTCTGCATATTGACTGAAATGGCAATGCTCTACATCATTTTGTCCAACACCACTTTGCAGCTCTGGTGCTGCAGCAAAAATAAGAAATGGACTTAATCTAACTTCTCAAAGATTAAAAAAAGCATTTGTTCTCCTAAAGTTTATTTTTCATGTTTATGAAAGAGAGGAAAATCTGTTGTTTTGAGGTTAATTTGTGGACTAGTGATGTGACTGCAAAGAGCTAAATTGGTGTTTGGAATTTCATGTATTCATCCAGAATCATTCATTTAAGAAAATAAATCCTGCCTTCCCTCAGTGCAAAGGTACTTAACTAAATTTATTTAACACATTTTGTTATATGGGATTTTTCAAACAGGTGAATCAAATGTTTCAAATACACCTGGGTTTTGGCAAGGTTCAGGTTCACAGTCCTTGGCCTGCGGACATCCCCTTAAATAGGAGGGGGTCTATTGAGATAGTTTTATGTCTTTAGACAGCAGGGCTTTATAGTAGCTTAGGATATCTTGAGGAGCCAGTCCTTAATTTGCATCAGAATACATCATGTAGACTTGTGGTTCCTTTTTCAGATCTAATTTTGCAGGCTGCTCTCCCATTCTTTCCTCTAGACCGGCAAGTACAAACAAAAGGCAAAGTTTACTCTCAGATCTCCCCTGAGAGATTTACTTCTGGAGCAAACTTTTGTAGATGTTTTTTCCGAGGCAGTGGTTTATAAAACAAGCACTGACCCATCTGAGCTGCAGAAGTGCGCACAGGCTGCCCTTAATACTGTGTTGTTGAATTTTTCTTCCAGCACTGACTGAAAGAGAGCTTGCCCTTTTCCTCAAATCCCTCCCTGATTGAGAGACGAGTGAGCTGGTAACTACAATATCCAACAGCTTCACCAAGTTGAGAATGTGATGTCTGTGTAATAACGCTCAATTTTACACACTTCAAATCCATTAGTAGCAATTACCTTACCTGAGGTGTTTTGAGTTAGTTTTAGCACAGCATTCTTGCAGTTGGTAGATAATGAGCATAATAATGTATACAGCATTTTCAAGTCTCTGTTTTTAGCTACAATAATGCCATTAGGATTCTATTTAGCAAATGTGTGCTTCATGTGAAAAGTTAAGACTTTTTGTTCATGTTTTTTCCCCCACCTCTTTCCGTTGCACCTCACGTACTTCTCTATGCAGCTCCAGCTCTCCTGCAAGAGCAGGAAAGTGCTTTGGCCTCTGTGTGCATGCAATGGCAGTGAGACCTGGCACATTGGCGTGACAAGTAGGATGCAGGAGAACTGGGCTTCATTTTAGTCCTGCTGCAGCATCCCAGACAAGCTGCATGTCTGTGTTCTGTTGATGTTCTGAGAAAATTCTTTACTCAGAGAGTGGTGAGGCACTGGCACAGCCGCCCAGAGAAGCTGTGGTGCCCCATCCCTGGAGGCACTCAAGGCCAGGTTGGATGGGGCCTGGACAGCCTGAGCTGGGGGGACGACAGCCCTGCCCACAGCTGGGGGTTGGAGCTCGATGGTCGTTAAGGTCCCTTCCAACCTCAGCTATTCTATAATTCTACGATTCTATGATTTGTCTTGCTTGCCCACAAAATGGGGATACCAGTGTGCCTGCAGCACACTGTGGCAGCTGTCTGCTCAAACCAGGGTGGGCTGCAGCATGGCTTAAGCTGTTGGTGGGCTGTGTGGTGGCAAGAGGTGAGGAGTGAAGCACCTTTCTGTAGGGAAGAAATGCAGTTGTCTACACTTGGAATCCTTGAGCGCTATGAATATGCCAGGACTCCTCTGCCATACTGGGCTTCTTCCCCCTTTAGAAAAAGGATTTATAGCCCATATGGGGGATTGCAGCTGGGAGGAGACCAGTCTGGGAATGTATGGGGAGGATAGTAACATAAAGGTGGCTTCAATGCATTAAGGCTCAGGCCTGCTTGTTTTCAGCTTGTAAATGGATCTGGGTGGAATCCACCCAGATCCACTCTGGGCTGAGGAGCCATCCCTGTACACCACCACATCCCTTTCCATGAGGTAATCCCTTCTGTCTGTGTAGGGACATAAAAATTTTTCAGTACAGGTTTGGGTTGGAAGAATTCGTATGCCTCTGCACAGCCAAGGTTTTATCCTCTCTGATTTGGGCTATCATCTGAACCAAAAGATACTGCAAATCTACTCCCTCTCCCTTATAGCTTTCTAAGAAGAAAGATTTCTTCAGTTTTATCTTTCCAAAGAATTTCTTACCACAGAAAAATAATAGTGCTGGGGAGATACACTTGATGCCTTTGTAGATGTTACTGCTAAGTTCTGCGTAGATCACATCAGCTTGTTAAAAATAGCTCTAAAATTTTACAGTTATACTTTTGTATTAAATTGACTTTTTTAATGAGCCACACAGGCTCAATAAGCAAAGAATATTTGGGCAACCACACAAAATATTTTGAGAAACAAACTTGTATTTGTAGTGAACGTGTTTAGAAACAGATACGTAAGAATTTAGAGAGCCTCCTCTATTTAAAAAGGGAACATGCGAACATGTCTCAGGCAGAAGTGTATTGTCTCTCCAGCTCTTTTGCACTAGGATGCTCTTCTGAGATAGCCAACTGATCCTTCTGGCATTGAATTGATATTTCTCACCCTTCAGTTATTGCCAAGACAGTGGTGTATTGGGATGAAGGGAAGTGGAACCTGTCCTCCTTGCTCTGCCACTGTCTCCCTGCCTGCAGGGCTGCCTCTAGGCAGTCAGGCCTCAGTTATGTGCTCCTGGGGCTGAGACTTGTGCTCACCACCTCTGGCACCTTCAGCTGCGAGTGTGACTGTCACCTCCATTGGTCTGCTGCCCCGCATGTCTGCTTATTTGACAGCCGAGCCCAAAAGCTGACCCCATCTGCAGCCTACAAACCGAAGGGGAGCTGGGGGAGGCAGATATCACCGCTCAGTCACAGCGTGCCTGGGCTGCTCCAGGGGCAGCGCAGCGAGGTGCTGGCCCTGATCTCCTTGCATTGCCATCACCTACCCTGAAATTAGTAACAGCGCATCCAAGGTTAGCGGCAAATTCAGATGCCCAAGTCACAGAGGAGGAGGGTGAATAAAGGACGGTGGCTGCGTACAGTACTAGCAGTTGCCTTAGACAATGTGTGACCTCTGAAGTAGAAAGACCGGGATTAGCAAAGAGCTTTTTGCATTATTGGGCCCATTTACTAAAACCTTTAGTCCTAATTGTACGGTGCCACAGAGCTTTGACTCGAGCACATATTGGTTTTGTAACCCGATCCCCATATAAATCGTAGTCTGTGAGAGCGCAACAATCAGTGCCTTAATCTGCTGGAACTGCGTAGTACCTTTAAATCTGAATTGTCCTGATCATTACAGGTATTACAAGAGTTAATTCATTTATATTTCACACAGAAATCTAATTAAATTCCACAACAACATGACTGTGAAATGCTTGGGGAGGGACGGGGAGCATGGAGGGAAAGGCGTTTCCTCACGGAGCCGCCATCAAACTTCGCGGTGTGTCATTAATGGAAATGAAATATGTCCTGTTTTGCTTTATGATGAAGTACAGAGTCTGGTGTGTGGAGATGTGTTTTCTAATTTCGTATGGCGCAGCGGAGAGGTCACAAAAGGAGTTTGCTGCTGTGTACTTTCAACTCAGCCTGCAAGAAAATCATATAATGCCTGCTAACCAGCATCAGCGCTTGGAAGAGATGAAGGCCTTGATGTTGTGGAGAGCCCGGTGCTGGTAGTTGGTCACCTAAGGGAATCCACTTAGGACTCTATTACCCAGTAAATTAGCAGAGCGGTTCAGTCAGGTATATTTATCATGAAGAGAACTGAAGATAATTAATACACTGCATTGAATGCAAATTGCACCCACAGCACTTATCTCATTTTCAATTAGCACAAATGTTACAGCACTGCAGGCTTGTTATGGTTTTACCATGGGCTGGGTAATTAATTTCTGTGAGCTACATATCAGACACCTGATAATGCCGTTTATTAATAAATGTCACCCCAGGTATCTGTTAGGAGAGGTAAATAAATTAAATGTTCAGTTGTCTGCCCTGTGCAAATCTATTCTTACACCTCATTGCATCTTTTCACTTGTTTGTTTATCAACGAGAATGACTATGGAGATTACAATGGCAAACAAAGGAATATGAGGAACAATAATCTGTGCCGAAAAGCACCGTTCTCTCAGTGGCAGCCCAGTGCTCATGGCAGCAGCAGGGCACGGCTATGGCTCTCCTGCCTGTGTGGGTCTCAGGTAACCCTCCTGCTGGGGACACGGGGCCCACCACAGGACGGAAGCTGAAGCACCCACAAATCCTCCACTTTGAAGGAACTGGACAACCACTTATTGGTATATACTACCATCCCTAATATCCCTCAGAGCGATTTAACCACTCCTGCCACAGACCATGGTTAAAGCTGCAGGTGAACCTGCCTGCTTGTCCTCACCACCAGGGGGACATGGCCACGCTGTGCTGTGCTACCTCAGGGCTGGAGGCAGCAAGGAGTGGACTGCTCAAGGCATTTTTGGAGGGTTCTCCATGCCTCAGGGCCAAAATAGTACTTATTATAGCAAGAAGCAGCAGCCACATATTCTCTGATCTGTTCCAGCCTTTGGAAAACTGGAGAAGCAGGGGGTGGCATGACTTCTGCAGGCTGGTGGAAGATAAAGGAAAGGTTCTTCTGCAGGACTGTGGTAAGGTTGGGAAATGCCATCTCCCCCATCTGGTGGGTTTTTCTGTTGAGTGGGTGGATCTTCTCTGACAAATTGTATGGCCAACATACATGTTGGCTTTTAAGTTCCAACCTCAGTCTTGCCACCATAGTGAGGAAATGTTTGGTCCTCTCACATGATTTTAAAATTTCAGCAAGTCACACTAATGAAAATAGTTGAAAATGCTCAAAGTAACCTGAAATTCCAAAAAAATACACCCCCTCTCCCCAAATCCACACCAAAATAATGAAAGGCTTTCAGGGTTGGAAAATATATGTGTAGAATCAAACCTGTTGTGTCTGCTAGCTTCTCCATCAGCTCCTTTTGCTGGGTCTGTTCAAAGTGTATCTGCTGCTGCTTCAGTTTTCACAGCAGAGACCTGTACCACTGGTGACACTGGTGGTTTGGCAATCTCTCTCCACTGGGAGGGTCACAAGCATGTAGCTGCCGTCAGTTTAAGCAGGCTTTATCTAATCTTGGCCTTAGACCACGCAGGCTCGGTTAAATTAACAAAACCTGCATTGCTTGGGTGTAATTCTGCTGACAGAAATTTGCTGCATGTTAGTAATTTCTTATTACAAGTATAGAGTCAAAGCAAGTAGAGCTGTACAGTGTAAATACTTGTATTGTAATGTAAATACTTGTATTTTGATGGACACTGAGGAATTGTACCTGTCTGAAATACATTGGAAATCTGAGTATAAACCAAGCTTCACTCTTTCCTGAGAACAAACAGTAATTACAGCCTCCCTTCTCTCCCCCCAAGAAAAGTGCAATGCAGCATACAATTCCATAGATATAAACATATCTAGTAATAGCTCCACTATCAGTGACTTGTAAGTAAGCTATGGGAAAGGAAGCCTCTAGAAAGCAGCTCTTGCCGCAGTAGTTTAATCAGTGTGAATTTCAGCAAACACTGCTCTTAGGCAAAGTGTTTTCATCTTTTATGCAGATCTTCATTATATTTCATAGCCTTTGTATGGTAAATAATTTTCACGTGCTTGCTAGTAATGTGACCTGCCCTCTTACCATCATCAGCTGTGATCTTTTGAGCTTGCAAGACTTGGAAGATGGGATTTACAACAACGCTTCTTTAAAAATACTGCAGCACTTGAAAAATCAATTAAAAAAAAAGTCTTATTTGGATTAAGATTCATATTCTAGTGGAGAACATGTGATTTTAAAGGCCAAGTGACCTGTCAGCATCCTCTAAAACTGTGTTTACTAAGCTGAGAGAAATGTATAAACTCACAATTTAAACAACTAAAATAATATTCATGCTGAAGAGCTGGCTGAAGAGCTGGCACAGTACAGAATTCCTGCAAATTCATTATCTGTTCAGGAACAACGTATACAATAAAAATAGATACAATGAATGTACTTTAGTACCTGGGTGCAACGTATTTGGTTTCTTTCCAGTTGGTTCCAAGTTAACTCCCAGGCATGGTGGGTCCAGTGTGGGTCCCTGCCCTTAGTGTGTGCTTGGCATGTCAGGTCCCTGCAGGCAGCCCCTGCACCCCCTGAGCAAAGTGCAACTGGTGCCAGGGCCATGTTAACCCAACTGTGCTGTGTGAATGGAGGCTTTAGCTTTGCTGGTGCTGCCTGTGGAGTGAGGACCTGTCACGGGGAACAAACATTGTGGGAAAGATTGTATAGGAAAGGACCCTACACAATTTATGAGGGCTTTCTAATGGGATTGCCTCTCCCACCTTCCTGCCGAGGGAGAAGTAGGTGTAATGGAGCACCTTGTTTTTGTGCTTCTGCTCTTATTATCTATGCAAGTCAGAGAAATATGCCTTATGATAGAGGTGAAGATGTTTGATCCACAGGCTGAAGGCTCTGGACAGATGTGTTTCTGCAGCGAGCTCGTAGGTCTAGAGGAGCAAATCTGTCAAACGGCCCCTTCATTGCAGCTTTGTACAGCTTGTTAGATGTGACAAGGATGATAAGAATGAAGACCATGAACTCAATTAGGAATTCCATGGGAAGCTGGTGCCAGGCCCAATGCCAGGTTTGATATGCCATTGTCACTGAAGAGATGCATTGCAGCAGTAAATGAAGTTTTCTAAGCGTGAATGCTGCGTACTTGCATATTTCAAATGACTACAGTCCAGCTGAGAAGTGACACAGCCATGAATAACCAAGACAAGGTCATCACCTGCCAGGATGGGAGAGAGCCTGCTAGCCAATGGAAGAGAACAGAAGTGTTACTTGCAGAGGTTGCTGTGGGAAATCTTAGCATCAGTAGCAAATCCAAGAGCACTCCTAAATTATGAAACAAACACCCCAATTGTGGAAATGCAACCTCATGCCAGGCTTACTGCACACAAGTGACAAGCTCTTAAAGATGCTTTCCTGTCTCCCATCTGTCTTACCTCTGTCTTGCTTGAATGTAACCAGCTGCTTTTCTTCCACTGTCATGTTGGAGGTAGCAGGGTGTTTATATTCACCAAGATGTAGATATAGCCATATTTCATCTGCCTACTTCTGACAATTCAATCTATGTCGTGTCACATAGTGGCTCTGTGTAGACATGGGGAAATGCTGCCAAGAATACAGATCAGAAGTCCACAGGAGAGAGGAGTTTAGTGCTGAAGATAATGTTTTTTTTTTTTTTCACGAGTCATGGGGTGCGTCTCAGCAGAAAGGACTGAAAATAATTTTACTACCTTACCCTGGACTTCTGCCACCCGTCAGGTGAGACAGCAATATCTCATGGTTAATACTGAAGTCAAGGAGGATGAGGATGGATGTATGCCCTCTCCCCACTCACAGGAGACCCCCATCCATCAATGCAACTCAAGCTGTTTCATTTCTACATCCTAGCTGGAATCCAAGCCATGCCAGATCTAAAAGATTTAGCAGATTTAGTCCCAGCCACTCTTTGGCTAGTAGCTGTAGGAGGTTTCTTGGGAGCTGGGAAGCCTGCTGGATGTTAGTTAGGAAGAACACATGTCTGCAGAGTGGATTTCCTCAAGGCTGAGTCACGGTCGATTTCCAGTGTGTTGGTAATTCTTGGTTGGTGTCTCCAGCTCCCCTCCTTCAAGACTTCAGCCTTATGGGTTGGGCTCTGCAGCAATCCTGGACAGAAGGCAGTATCATGAGGTGAAATCCAGGACAAATGGATACTGAAATGGAGGGAGCTCTTCGGAGCACTCACTGTAGCCAGAAGCCCTATCCAACTGTGAGTTTTCTGGGATTTTAAAATTAAGATAAATTTGGCCAGATGTAAAATAAGGCTCTTATTTTTTTCATGGGCTGAGGAGGAGGGAATGGGAAGGTTTTACAAAAGATGTAAGTATTTGGTTTTTGGATCCTGTAATGCAGCTGAGTTGATTTCCAGGTGTGAGGAAGGGCTGGGTCCCTCTCTGTTGATTAAGTAAGTTGTAGGAAAGGATTATGGGAGGGGATGGCAGTCAGTGGATAGCGTGAGCAGCTTTGCTGGAAGAAATGAGTCTGTACTACAGGAATAGGCTTCTGTTTGCTAAGCTCCTTGTAGTCTGCCTCCCTCCTCTACTGAGGATGCTACTGGGAAGGGAGAGTTGGAGGATGTCTGGTGTTTCCCAAGGTACTATAAAGCATGGAGAGGGTTCATTAGCATCCGTTCATTAGCATGATCTCTTGTGCGGTGAATGTAAACCATGTGTCCTGTTTGATACCTGCAAAGCCTTGATGTACTGATGATTGTGCTGGAGGTGCATAGTGGTGGTCTTGGATGTAGGGCAGTGCTGGTAACCACGTGGCCACTTTATCTTCAGGTCAGTGCTACCAGGGCAGAGGTGAGGCATACTGACTTGCCCCATGGCAGTCATGCCAGCAGGACTCCCTTCTCCATTGTGCTTTGTCCCAGTTTGCAGCACACTCACCTGTCTCTGGTGGTGTTTGGCTGCTATGGAGGCTGGGTGAGCCCAGAGCTGCTGTGCCTCTGTGTGGGCCAATGTGTGCTGAAGTGCTTTGGGAAGGGAAGTTCAGAAAAGAGAGTCTGTTAGCTGACTCAGTTTATCTCTGTTATTTTTTATTGTCCGCATGTGAGATTTCTTTTGGTTCCTTTGTTACTTCTGGGTACTGTAATGGAGGTCCAGGGCGGTAGTTACTGCTTGCCTCTAGATTGGTATCAGATACTCTTGGCACTTAAGGAAAATGAACATGGATAGCCTGAAAATGCAACAACTTTTTCCTCCTTGCCTTGTGGGTTGAGGTCAAAGCCTTTAAGTCATTATTCTGTAACAGTGTGTTAATTATGTGTTTATACTCTTAAAAATATGGATTTGTATTGTTTCACGATGATTATTGGGTACCGAGCAACTGATTACACTTGCAGCCAATCACGTGCCATTAACAGTGAAAAATGGTAAACATTGTTGTTTTAAATCTTGTTTGGTTTGGCAGAGATACAACAGTAAAAAAAATAACAGCTAAATCAACTGTTTGTACATACAGCTTTTATCACCCACAGGCATCTTTATCAGTACAGTTTTGATTAATATCTGTACACAGACTAGCGTATTTCTATTGCTGTTAGAGAAAATTTAATAGGCTGTTTGCTGCTTTCCTTGAAAGAGTGGATTTTAAAAAATAATAATAATAATAGAACGCATAATTTTTATGCTTAAAGGAAGTTAACCAAAGTCTTGAGACTCATATTTGACCCACAGTATGAGGAATTGTTGCCAAGTTCAGTGGGCTACTTAGTTTTCCAAATCCAAACATAATCCACAGCAGTGATTATGTTTATTTTTCTTTACAGGGAACAAAAAATCCAGAGAAATATTTTTTTTACCTCAATATGGGCAGGTCAATTTCCATAATGAATGCACATGTCGTGAAGGTAAACTAATATTAGTAGGCAGAGAAGAGGGTCAAATGTTTAATCTGAAACTGAGGTCCTGGTTAAAACATGCAGACTTCTGTCAAACAAAACAAATCATGAATTTGTGCCACTTTCAGTGAATTGTTTCAATTTGGGGAAGAAGAAAAAAAAAATAGCCCCAAACCACTCATGTTTCATTTTAGCATTTCTATACATTCCAGTGTGCTCTACAATGAAATACATTTCCTTTTTAATATGCTGTTTAATTTTCAAAATGATTTCAGTTTTATCTCAAAAAACATGAAAGAGATAAAATGTAAATTAAAGCATATTATGAAATCTTTCACTGAAATTTAATTTTATGTTGCCTTTTTTTAATACTAAGAAAACTTTCTGGAAACTTGTTTTAGGTCAAAGCAATGGATGTTTACTTTCTTATTTATTTTTTTATTATTTGGCTTTGATTCTTTGGCTGCTTAACCAAGAAAGTCTTGTAAGAAGAAACAGCAACATAGAGTTTCCCAGTTACCAGAGGCAGGTAGAGTGTTGTGACTGTTGGAATTGTGCTAGAGTCAGTGGGATGGTGGGGACTTCACTTCCTCTGATGTCAGGAACTCTACAGTTTAATCTTGCTACTGTGAAAGTTAACGGAAGAGTTCATGGGTAGTATCTAGCCTATTGTAACTAATGCTGCGGATCAGAAGGCCTGCATTTCCAGAGACTTTACTGGTCTTAATGCTAATGAGTTTATGGTGTAAGAAAGTTACTTTGACCGTGTTGTAGATGAACTTCTTTGCTACTGTTAATATCATTGAAGTCCTTGCAATCCTGCTCGGAACTGTAGATACCACTCATTTGTTACCTAAGGACTTTTTTTTTTTTAATAATCTTTGCTCTAACATGGAAGCAAAGGTTGTTGTGTGTAAAGAAGAGGATGGGGGTAGGGAGGATTTTAATCAGCAAGTGATCTGAGAATAAAGAAAGGTTACCTGTTTGTTTGTCAACAGGATGAAGTAAATAAGAGTTAAAAAAAATCTGAGACACCAGTCAAAAGCAATCAAATATGTATTTAATTAAAGCAAACATAAAAATTAAAGTTACATGTTGAATCAATAAACAGCACTCTTTTCTACATGCATTTTGAACAAGACAGATCAGAATCTTGCATGATGAAGACATAATGTGTCATAATAATTAGGAACACAGACAAAAGAACAGCTAATCAACATGCAAATTTATGCAGTTCTGGCGATTCAGATGAGGCAGATTTCTACCTCTTTTTTTGCTTGATTCATCTTCATTGCTAATCATCTGAAGGCTGCCAAATGTTCACTGACACTAATGTATTATAGGTCAAGAGAGGCAGGTCTTCACCTATTACCCCCACAAACAATATGCTTTCCTTCCCTGTTTCCTCTTCAGGATTTTCAGCAATTACTGCCAGATGCAATCAGACTCCTTGAATAGGAGCAACTGGGGCTTGTTTGTGGCTTGGATTCATTAGAATCAGGAGGATGAAGAAAGGAATAAATTACTTAATTGCACAAAAAAGTTGCAGCCAAAGTGATGGTGAGAGAAGCTGATTGTGTAGTTGTGTATTAGGCCACTCTTGGAATGGAGGATCTTAGAATAGCTGGTAGTTTGGCCTTCCTGATTCAGACAGATTTGGGTGTCCTCCAAAACAGATGGCTCCACACACCATCTATTCTTCTCTTTGTCAGGTTTTACCATTTATTTGATCTTGTTCATCTATGATGCTGGTTGTATTAGATGTAACACAAATATGCATTCAGATCATATTCATTTAGTCTTGCATCCCAACTTTTATTCTTTTAGCCTTGTTTGATGAGATGATCAAGTTGAACAAAGCCCTTGTTGTCCTATTCCCGCACAACATCCATACATAAAACACCAAAGACCGTGACTAAAGCCTTGCACAGACAAATAATCCTCCCGTGTCTCAGGTTTTAGAGATTTATTCTCCTTGTTTTACCAAGCAGCCCCGAGCTCAGACAAATAATAACCAGACACAACAAATAGTTAATTTTTATTTGATCCCATAGAAACAAACATTTGCATATGCCCAGGAAAAACTGCCCGCCTCCCATCCTTATGCTGAGACCCCTGTTCAGATATTCTCTTCAGGTTCCAGGCCATGTGTTATGCTTGTGGGTGGTCTTAAGATCTTAAAGAAAAGCTTTGCTCTGTGAAGTCATGCAGCACTGTATGTAATTAAGAGGCTTCCCCCCCCCACTCCCTTCCAAACTCCTCTATCTCTCCTGATGTTGTTGCGAATGATCTGCACTTTGTGGATGAGCTGCCTTTCAGGTAATGGTTAAAATTAACTTTCCAAAACTGAGACGTGTGGTTAGGGATTCACTCTGTGGGAGCCCCGCTGAGCACAGCGCTGTGCGCTTGCTGGGACTGGAGCGGGCACATGCACTTCTGATTGCTGGATCTGGAGTGCGTGTTGCTGTGTGTGTATTTACATCTGGGGGAGACGGGGTGTTCCTTGTGTGCCTGGTAACTCTGGGGGTCTGCGTTTGGTGATGGGCAGGTCGGTATGCGATGTGATATGTTAGAGGGTTGCAATGAACTTCTAGGGTCTGTATTAGTTTCTGATTTGGCCCAACATCTGTAGTCTGACAAATACCCAACATACTGCTTTATTCTGTGATGGCGTTTTGGTCTTGAGTGAACAATGCGGACTTCTTGGGTATGTTTCAGCCTACATTGGGGTTTGTAAAAGGTTTTAATATATTTTCAAAGTAAAACGAAACACCCATGGGTATGGCAGCTCAGTCACAACCCCAGACAGAGAGCTCAAGCTTGTGATTTCCAGCATCATAGCTACAAATCCCTGAGCACCCTGTCTTTCAGAGACTGGTGAGAAGAGGAGGAGAAATGCTGGAACCCGCCTCTCACCAAGGCTGGGATCTAACAACCATTTGCATTCTCACCTTTGGGGCAGCCATTCCAGAGAGCTTGAGATGCCTCTGGTAGAGTTTTTTTAGAAGTCACATGTTGGTATGGATTCATGAAGAAGGTGTGTCCTTCATATGTCATCTTTACCTTTGGAATTGAAGCTGATGGCAATTTTTGGCTACAAACCCAATGCACAGCCTTCAGTTCTTGCCTCCCCTCAGCCCCTGCATCGGGTTCACAGCCCCCTTTGACCTTGGCCCCAAAGGTTTCTCCGCTCCTCTCTCCAGGTGGGAGGGAGAGGAACATTGTGCCTTTACCCCATGCATTTTTTTTGTTCCCATAAGCCTGATTTTTATTTGGGATGTTTCGTAGGGCATCAGTGAATACATTTTATTGCAACTATTGGAGAATTAATTTTACTGCTGTGTCACTAGGGGGAGATTTGTGAAGGCACAAGTGCATTTAAGTGCTTACCTTTCCTCTGAAAGTCAATGGGAGTTGTATATCTAAACGGCTTTTGTGTCTGAGGAAAATGTGCTGTGAAATGGGGAGAGCCCACATATCTGGTGCAAGTGCTAAAAGCCAGTAGGTGAGGCTACACTGAAGTCTGGTTTTGTTTCTGTGTGTTTTTTTGTTTTTTTTTTAATTAAATTGTCCTCAGATCATTTCTTACGGACTGGGGTTTGGTTTGTTGCAATTGCTATACCTCATCTCCTCGGTCAAAATCCTCCTAGATTGTTTTGTGATAAGAAGACTGAGAAAGTCCACACAAGGAACTTCTCTTCGTGAGATGATACCTGGCTGCTTTTCTGTCTAAAGTTATAGTGATTCAAGAGCTGATGATGTCTTACAAAGGCTCTCTCTATCTCAGGCTTCCCTCAGAAAGGCGGGGGGAAGGCTACATTGACAGGCTGGCTTTAAAGCCCGTGTAATCTCTTGCAGAATGGCCTTTGCTTTCACAGCTCCTCATGTTGCACCACGTCCTGGTTTCTGCTCTCACATTTGTCACTGAAACATTGCCTGAGCAGCGCTTGGTCTGAGGGTTGCTCACTTCAGGTGCTTACAATTTTTTATTCTGCTGTGAAACCAGCTATTCCAGTGCTCAGAATAGTATTGATAGCATCAGACTGGGTGACTAAACTGTTCAGAGTAGAAATGTGAGGGAGGACAAGTGATGCAAATGAATCCTATTTTATGGCTGAAAATACAGGAGTGCTGGCAAAGCTTTGGGCAAGTAAAAGGCTGTTCGTGCAAGCATTGGTGAAAAGGCTCTGGTCACAGTTGGAGCAAAAAGTCCTCTGAATATGCACGTTTGCCAGTGATGCTTTAACTAGGTCCAAGCACCTACTCTGGGCACCTGTGGCCATAAACATCTGCTATTGCTATTAGTGGTGTTCTTTAAATGCTGATGTTTCCCATTAGGATGAGGCACAGACTTTGAAAATGGAACTGTTTGCTCAGTGAGCATGTCTATGAGCAGACCACCAGACTTCATGTGTGTGCAAAATGTAGGTTAAAAAGGTTGCTGGCCTTCTGTGTCAGGAGGGGCCTATGTTACCTTGCTGGTCTCCAAAGGCTCTTGAGGAACTTCTGCAGATCAGTGAACTCATTTGTCCTGATGGTCTATTACCTCCTTTGTTTTGACATATTTTCACTCTCCTCTTAATGTTTCCTGTTTTCATGAATCTTCCCCTTCTGCTGTATTTTCCTGTGTGTGTGTTTTTTGTCTCCCAGATGTTGTATGACTGGCTATTTCAGTAACTCTTTGCGTACTACAAACTTGAAAAAAAAACAGAAATGGAAAAAACCCATGGTGGAACGATACTCTGTTTTCCACGTGCATGTCACATGTCGACTGAAACATGCTCAACTGACAGGTTGAACATCTATCTAAATACTGCAGTCCATAGTGCTTCATTAGATTGAATCCATTCAGTATATGAGTTGGTATCTGTTATTTCAAAAAGGAAGAGGCTCTTTTAAAATAGTAGTGATTTGCTAGCAACGAGGAGTTTCAGATAGAACTATGGACTTCTATGGAAAAAAACATGATGTACTTATGAAATGGGCAGAACATATGGATGTAGGGGAGGATATTTGAAGACGTATGCAGTAGCTCTTACTCTGGCTTCCTGATGTTTGGCACTTCTGAAAGACAAGCTGTTTATTTCTGTGCCTAACTGTACATTTTGGCCTGCATTGTAAAGCTCAGCAATGCCAACTCTTTGCCTACCAAAGTAATTCTATGTGTATCCACACAGATTTATCAAGGGTAGGTTCTTTTCTTGTATACTGTGGTTTATATGCAGTATACACCTGTGTACTAGTATTTACTGATTACTATGGGAGCTGAAATGGAATGATCTACTTAGTTCTATGTACCTGCATTGCCTACCTGTAACAGCTGGTTGATGAAAACTTTGCAGTGGTAAATACAAACAAACCTGAGTTCCAAGCTCCGAAGGTTTTGTCCTTTTACCTCTGAGATCTGGTTGCCATGCAAAAACATCAAGTGAAATTTCACACTGGAAATAGCAAATGAATGTAAGGAGCAGGCTGTTTGGAACTGTCTTCATTACAGCTCTGTCAGGGATCTTTACCTCAGTTCTCCAAGTGATGTGTGCTCAGTAAAAGTCCTTGAAGTGTGTTTCTTCCCCCACCTGCCTCATAGGTGGGTGTCACTACAACAGTTCTAGAGCTTACAAGTACATTTGGCAAAGTTTTCTCTAAATCCTAATTATTTGGGTAACTATTTAACCAGTAGTCTAATCCTTGTAAAATGTTTGTGGAACATACCCAATTGTTTCAAACAAATACAGGGTGTGAAAAACATACTGACCAGATGTGGACAGGGAGTTCTGTGCTGCTCGTCATGTCTATATGGCCAACAGCATTTGCTGAGTACAGTAAAAGCTACATCTGTTCTATGAAATTGGCAGAATCAAATTCCTTGTTGGTATCTGGTAGCTTGCAATGTGCAAATACTGTCCTTGCATTTTGGTGATTTCAGATTTAGTTCTATTCTGTAAGAGCTCTGACAAGATTTCTTTAGGTCTTTCACTTTTCAGTGCACCTTCTCCTCTTTAAAGAACTGCCTCTGGCCTTTCTGTCCCTTCATTAGCTTTCTAATGTCCTCACTGGCAGATGAAGATGGGCATAATGAACTCCTCAGAAAACTTTTGCCACTGGACAGTATCCCAGAACTTCTTTCTTGTCTGTTTTCTTCTCAGATCCCTAACATAGCAGTCCAGGATGCTGGGGATCAGAAGAATTCAGTTTATAAATGCATTTAAATTCTTCTGAACTGCAACAGGCCTGTAACTTCACACACATTGCTGACCAATGGTGGAATGCAGTCCTTTCCCCGTGGAGCCAATGTATAACCAATCTCATGGAGCTAAGGGCTGAGAAAGACCTCCAAGCTGTGACGCTGGCAAGCAGTGTCATAGTAGGCACTTCAGAGCAGCAGGCAATGCATAAAGTGTAGAAGCTGGTGAGGGTATTGGCAAAAAAAAGTGTCAAAGCTCCTGATTTCAAACCACAGCCCATGTGATTTCGGAGGACAGTCGTCTTTAAGCTTCTTGTTACCTCCTGCATTTTGAAAATGCTACTTGACATTGCCAAGTGGTCAGAGTGCTCTCATGCAGTCATCTGATTCTTTTGCTAGATGTGCTTGTTGGTAGATGAGTTAGGGAGTCTGGAGTTTGTACCCTTGATGGCAGCAAAATCTTCTTCTCTTTACATCTGTAACATGTTTTCTATGCCCTCTTAAAAAACAATGGTACCTGAGATTTCTTTGAGATCCAGATGGAAAGCTTTTGTTAAAGGGGATGGTAATGAGGCTCAGTAAGATTTCTTTTTTGTTAAGAAAAGATCATCCGGTGCTTGCTTTTGGAGCTGGTTGCTCATGAAGGTTTCTAATTCAGGGTCTTAATTTTTGTAAAGCGTGAATTACAAGAAGTCAGAAGAATGATGCGAAGAGCATTTAATAATGCACATTCACAAAGAAGTGGTGTAACTACATTAATTAGGCAAGTCTTGCGTAAAGATGCAATGTAATTATATATTTGAGACAGTTAATTAGGGAGCTACTTGGAAATTTCAGTGAATATTAAGGTAATTATACATAAATACTATAACCATTAAGACTGCACCCATAATGAAAGCAATAACTAATTACATAAATAACAGCATACTTATGTTTTTACATTACCAATACCTAACAATACTTCCTCTCTTTCCTTGCTCTCTTTGCCATGCAAATTACAAAACTTCCATTATTAATTCACATATTCTTGCAAATTGTTGGGGAGACAATGAACTTTCCTCTTGTTCTCTTTCTCTGAAGTCCAGACAACTGGAGTTATGCTCACCTAGCAGGAAGACAGTTAAGAATACTACAGATACATACGGAGTTCTTGGTGATTGCTCTTGAATCTCACGCAAGCCCAGGTCTGACAAGCTTAGTAAATAAATTGTATAATTGTAAAGATGATGATTTAGACTGTTTAATCAGCTTTGAGTAATTCAATAATGAGGGTTAGGTGAATGGCTCTTGTATAAACTGGGCTCTGTACTTCATCGTGTTAGACCAATCAACAAATGCCTGAACCTTGCTAAAAATTTTTTCCATTTACTTCTGCCAGGGTTTGGGGTATCTGTCTGCAATCGCTTGCATCTTCTAAATCTATCAGCTTCCAGTGACAAGTGAATGTGGCAACATTCCACGTGCTATGCACACTGCTATCCTTTCCTCATGCTACCTCAACAAGATTGAAATTCAGGCCCTCTAAACCCATATGAACAGCTTCTAAGCTAGCAGCTTTTTATATGGAGCAGTCCTACTGATTCAGCTGAAATAGAGAAATTGTTGCATCCAAATACACTTACTGACAGTTTCTAGCAACTAAGAATCTAAAGGTGACTCAAAAGCTCTAATAAGTAAGATCTCAAAATCAGTCTGTGATTTCTGTGAACTATTTTGATGGAGACTTTATTGGTATCATGACTTTATTAACTGTCATGAATCAAGTTATGAAGTGACTTGTGCAATGTTAGAAAGAACATTGAGAGTCCTACTGTAAGTCTCTCAGCTGTGTTTTAGTCACAAAATCATCCTTTCTTCTGCAGCAAGGACATGGCACGTGGTTTAGGGTCTAGTGATGCTACTCTTTTCTCACTTTGTTATTCTTCTCTGAGTAATTAAATTGACCTAGTGAGGCAGTGGAGTTCACAAAGGAATGTTATTTTCAGCAATTTGTACATATTGTTATGTTTCCATAAGACATGGTGAGTAGCTGTCTCACAGCAGCATGAGCTCTGTGCATGTTTTTAATATTGAAGTCACCATCATGCAGAACAAGGTCATAGTTAGAGCTGGGCTGGCACCTGGGAGTTCTTCAGGCTTGCTAAAGAAACAGTGATGGCAATTATTTCCTTCTATTTCTTTCCAGAAGTTCCCACGATGATACCAACGCTAAGTTGTTAATGCTGGGGCAAAGCTAAGGATAGCTTAGGACAACATATCATACTCTCACTGTGGACTCCAGAGCAAGTAGCTCTCTGCAACCAATCCGTATTTTCTCAGCTCAGCAACAGCGACCAATGAAGCTGCCTGCCATAAGCTTTAAAACCTGTTAGAGGCTAGTAGGACCTTTCAAATTATTTTCATTCTAGATAGATGTCATAATTTTGAGATAATTAATCCTTTCCATAGTTATGTATGATCTTACAGTTAGGGGTTTATACTCTATCCTGTTCCAAGTCATGTAAGGTCTCAAATCTTTCTTAAAAATTATTGGTACTGTAGTAATTCCAGTAACTTTTAAAACTCTTTATTTCTAGCGGAGTGAGACTGGGGGAGGTGTGTATGTTTGTTGGAAGAAAAAATAATTTGCAAATACTGTAGTAGTACATGGGTTACCATGGATAGATTGTATCCCATTCCTTTGGTATCTTTCTCTGACTTTGTGACCAAGAGCTACGGTAGCTTTAATTCATCAAGGCTTCTGTGAAACATTTAATGCAGTGTTACGTGAAAGAAAATAATCTGGGCTGGAGAACGTGAGTTTTGCTAGAAGTGTAAAGAAATGGCTATAGGATGATTGCTGAGAATCTAGTTGAACGAACTGCCAAGGGACAAGAACAGCAACTAGCAGCTTATTAATGATCAGTCTTGGAACCTATCTTAACATTTTTATTTGTGGCCACACAGAAAAAGCAGCAGAAAAAGTGAGCACATAAAAAGTTTGTAAGTGACGGAAAGCTGAAAGGCCTTGACAGTTCAGAGGACTGACCCTGACAACAGCAGAAATGGAAAACGGATAAAATTAAGTACTAATAAAGCACAAGGTCATGCAGATGTTTTTCTTTTTTGCTCTGAGTGGGAGGCTCATCAGCTGGAAGTAACAGCAAAGAGTTTTGCTGAATCTCACAATCACTGACAACTGCAGGAGCTCTGCAACAGCAGGGAAGGGAAATATTCCCTGAGATGTTCCCCTGGATGTTGCATGAGGGGAAGCATATCCAGGAAACATGTGGGATTCCTAAACACTTTTGTACAAGGCACTGGGGAGATCCTCATCAAGTTCAACAAGGAGAAGTACAAAGTCCTGCACCTGGAGAGGAACAGCCCCATGTACCAGGACATGCTGGGGGATATGCAGCTGGAAAGCAGCCTGGCAGTAAAGGACCTGGAGGTCCTTGCAGACAACGAGTTGAATACAAGCCAGCAGTGTGCCCTTGCTGCAAAGAAAATCACAACAGCTAAATGCATCTCAGACTGCATTAGGCAAAGCATTGCATTAAGTCAAGAGAGCTGATCCTTACTCTCTACTCAGCATTGTCGAGGCCACACCTGGAGAACTGCATTCAGTTCTGTGCTTCCTAGTGTAAGAGAGAAACAGAGATGCTGGAGAGTCCAATAAAAGGTCACACAAATGATTAAGGTACTGGAGCATCTCTCCTATGCAATAAGGCTTAGACAGTTTGGACTGGTAAGCCTGGAGAAAAGAAGGCTCAGGGGAGATCTTAACAAAGTATGTACCTGAAGGAAGGGAGCAAAGAGGATAAAGCTGGGCTCTTCTTGGTGGTGCCTAGTGCCAGGACAAGAGGCAGCGGGCACAAACTGGAATGTGGAAGGTGTTTTCATCATGAAGTGCTTCGATGCTGACTGAGTGCCAGAGTGCTGGTACAGGTTGCCCGGAGGTTGTGGGGTCTCCTCCCTGGAGATCTTCAGAAGCTGCCTGGACATGGCCCTGGTTAGCCTGCTCTGGGTGTCCCTGAGTGAGTAGAAGTTGGGCCAGATAGATCCTGAAGTCCCTGGTAGCCTCAGCCAGTCTGTTATGCTGTGATCCAGAAAAAGTGCTATTAAATTGAGATAGGAACTGTGTCTTTAGTTCTGTTAAACTAAAACTGAGTAGAAGTATATTGCTCCTATAAATATATAATCAGGATAAATGATGAGAGAGAACTCTTTAAATTAAATATACACTGAATGCTGTAGGAATGACTGATAGGAGCCAATTCTGAACGCATGTTCTTTGGAAATTGAATAAAGATTTTGAATGATATGAAGTTTTGGAGCAGCCTTCCAGGAGGAGTCACAGGGGCAAGAATACTACAAGAATACTACCTGGTTTCAAGAAGAAACTTGAGAAATCTGTCAATGAGATTGTGATGTTGTGATATCAATGAGATATGATGTGTCAGACATAGCAGGGGATGACCTGGGAGGACACTTCTAGTCATATTTCCTATGTAAAACTATTCAATAGAACCCCTGGTCTCCAGAGTACTTTTTCTGTAAAAAGACTTCAATAGCAAGGAAGGGAAAAAGTCCTTTGCTTTGGATTCTTTTTTTGCCCTTATCTATACTGGTGGCATTAATCCGATCAAAGTGCCAATGAATCTTGTGGTAGGTTGGATGCAGATCTCTATTATCTGTATGACAATACCTCTCTGAGGTCCTGCTCATTACCGGGGCCCAGCTACTTTCCATTACTTGACTTTTGTGATCTCAGTTCATCTCTCAGATAAATCCATCTGAAGCTGTTTCCTTGATAGCTCCTTTAATTTTATAGGATTCTTACAGTTTCTGTATTCTTGTAATCTTCAGAGGTCCTTTACAGCAAGCCAAACAATCTTCTGCCACTCACAGTTCTATCAGCTACCCAAAGTCATGCAGTAGATCACTAATTCTCTGAGATAAGATCAATAGCAAATCACCCTTCTCTATCGTGAAAAGATCTGACAACTCAGTTTAGTTGTAACAACTGAAAGAAATGTTAATAATGGATGATGACAGACCAGAACCATGGTATTCATGCATACTGCTTGTTGATTGACAGTCCCAATAGGTTAGAGGTTACCCATGGAATACAGCCTTGATGGCCTAGGATGAAATGTTCCTTCTGACCCTTCTGTAAGCTAGTGATATACAGCACTGGCTAACGTATCATTAACTTGCAACACCATGATGATGGGATTAAGACCCAGAGGGCTTTATCTCCACCTTATTAATGGCAATTAAAAGCTGTGTGACAGTTTTAAAACTTGATGTAAAGAAAGTTTGTACCTATCTTATAGTAGCACAGTAAATAATTGTCTGATTGCTTTGCTTTTCATAATCTGTCCGTGCAGCTGTATATTATCATTATTTTGCTGCAAATACAGCTTTTCAATTTATCAACAAAAGAGCAGGTAAGGCTCTATGTAAATAATAATGAAGGACACTTCCAGGTTGGATTATTTCCCATTTAGACTACTGAGCATGAAAGAAGCAGAGGATTTTCAAAACTGACAATATCTGTTAGAGGTGTTTTCCAATGCCTAACCATCACTCAAATTAAATAATAATAATAATAAAAAAAACAGTTTTAAACCCCTGCTAACTCCACATGCCAATTCATAGGGTACTAAAAATTCTCCCTGCTCCTCTATTGGATAGTGGATAGTTATTCCTTCTTGGGGGCTGATGGAGATACGGAGGTTTCATGGCAAGACATTTCATATCTCTTATCCTGCATAGTCAAGAAATGTGTCTACTGATAGAACAACACTTGAGTGCTGTGAACCAGCACCACCTCCTTTATGCATGGCTTTTGTTAAAATCTCAGTCTAATCACAAACTCAAATGTGCACACTATCTGGAAGGTATCCTTTCCCTCGAACATGTAGTGGCCATTCTTGCAGTTCTGCATATCTTGATTATCTAATTTTGGTTTTGGTGTCTCAGTTCCAGGCGAATGTTTCTGAACCACCGTTCTCACTTGTGTTTTGCTGTTCAAATGTGCCTTGGGTGGTGTTTCATGAGAACTTGCTCTTACAGTGTTGGGCACGTTGTATCCTATAGACTAGGGCTGCTCAGTAAGGTTTTGTGTCAGAGCTCTTGGGAGCTGCTGAAAAGCAGTTCTCAGCTCTTCAGTGACAGAATGGACCAAAAGTCATCTGTGCAGCCCACAAAGTTGTCTGTCCCTCCTTGCTCCCTAGTGAGATGGGGTAAGGTTCTAGGTCTATGTTTCTGTGTTAAATAGATTTGTTGGGTCTGCCTTAGGGTTACAGAAGCTGGAGAACTTTTATTTGGTAAGACTTGAGTTGTCTTCATTGTTTTCTTATAGAAAAGGGTTCTTAGCTTTCCCTTCTTCTGCTCTTTCAGAGGGGTTGGCAGCTGCAGCAGCCTGTACTGTTCTGGCTGTGCAGAGCCGGCTGCAGGACTCCCGCTGTGTGCTTTCTCCTCCGGGGTCCTCAGAAGCTGCAGGACTGGGAGATGTGCCTGTCATTTCCCCCTTGCCACTCCAAGGCAGAAATTGCCTTACACCTGTAGTTTATACAGCCCCAAGCACAATGTCAGCATTAAACGTTAATTAATAATAGTGGCTTATATTGCTAATCACATAATTATAAATTATGTGCTGGTTATGCCTGCCATCACATATTACTTTGTAGTTGCATAGATATACACATAGTGTATCTGGGCTTTTGTAAATCAGCTTGTAGTTGTTCAATGATACAAAGGCTATGCCAGCACATAAATCCGGTGTAAACTGCTAATCATTTTTAAATGAAGACAAAGCAATCTGAGTTTTAAATCCATAATGCAAGAGAATTACAGTGCGTGTGCCTGAAATTTAGGAAGAGAACTTGCTTTGCAGACGTTTCAATTGTAAGTAAAATTCTGATGTTACGCGCATTACATGGCATTTTACTGAAATCACACTCTGTGGCAGATTTGCATAAATGAATGTATTGTATTTTTTATAACTGTGAAAGCTTTAATTACCTAAACTCTAATTAGACTTGCATTTTTCAGAAAACACAAGATATTAGCTTATTTTGTAGTTGGCTCGGCTTTAATGTTTTCACAAATTTTAACTCATACGCAACAACATACTATAAAAACACAGGGAAAACACAGAGATGAAGGCATCCCTGGAACTTCTGAAGCTTATTAGTTGTTTCTTTTATTGCTGTGTTTTAGCCTCAGTGCACTGGAAGTTTCTCACATGTAGGCAAAATCACACCTGATGTAAATTTGCCACAGCTAAATTTGGTAGCATTGCATCAAGGGTGAATCTAAATTAATAAATTTTAATAATTTCTAAGAACAAATGTGTTGTGTGGAAGGGGATTGTTGACAGTGTTGTTTTCTAGTGAAATTTGGTGTTTTAGGAATTCTTGCAATTCTACAGCAACTTTTCAGATATAAGGGTGCTGAGAGGGTACTTGGCCAGGTGGGGTCCCAGCAAAGATTTATGTCCGTAATGCGGGTTTTGAAAAGGCCTTCGTGATGTGATCCTTGCTTGGGACCTAGTGAGTCATTGCTGTGCTTTCACAAAATGGGAAAAATTAATTACCAGTAGTCATTACTGCCCCATTTGCCAGACCTTTGAAGAAAAAAAGAATTAAATCATCTTCTATTAATTGTCTTGAATTTTCTTATTTGCTTCCCTATCCAAGTGCCTGTTCTGTCTGTATTGAGTTGTCTATATTCTGCCCTTTCCTCTGGTGACAATTATTTCTACGTTTGTCCTTGTGTAGAGAGACTGCTGCAATGTGCTCAATCAAGAACTACTTCTAAAGGCAATTTAGTAGCCTGTGCTGGAGCAGAGCATCCTGCCCAGTGTTCACTGAGGGCTTGCTGCTAAGAGCATGAAGCTTCTGTGTTCTGCACTTGCTCTCAGTGCAGGTCCGCATGCTGTTGACATACTTGCTGCAATGTGTAGCCTTCCAGATGCTCAGAACTTTTTTTTTTTTTTTTCCTAAGGTGAAGGTGAGGATGCCTGCTCTCAAAGGACTGGGTTGAGAGAGATTGTATAAATCTTCTAGTTGTGTTTGAAGTGCTGCTTGCTGCGTTTCTGGTGAAGCCAAACAACAGTGCAGCCCTTGTGGTTAGCACATTTTTAAAACTTCTGCTTTTCTTGCATATTGCATTTTTAGGACAATACTGTAATTTTTGATTATTCAGACACCTGAGATTACAAAGTATCTCTCAAGCATTTGTACCAGGGTGGACCTGTGAGTGGATTCAGTGATTATTCCAGCCCTGCTAAGAGCAAGCAGCTTGTAGGTCTACAGATCCAGCAGCCTCTGTGTCCCACTCCCAGCCATCTGCATTGTATCTCTGGATATTCTTCAGGCTGGCTATGTGCATGCCTACCAGCAGGCTGATACTCCTAATGTGTTCCTGTGCAGAACTGTATACCCTGAATTCTGAAAAATCTGGCCTTCAGACACTGTAGGTACAGCTGTTGGTGAAGATCTTTGATGGTATTAAATGCACAGGTATATCCATCTCCTGTCATTTCATGAGGGTTGTGTTCTGCTAAACTCCTCCTGAAGGTTAACCTCCCTCTCTGCTTTGCCCTGGTGAGGCCACATCTGGAGCACTGTGTCTGGTTCTGGGCTCCTTGGTTCAAAAAAGATTCCTAGAAGGAGTCCAGCAGAGGGCCACAAAGATGATTAAGGGTCTGGAGCACCTCCCATACAAGGAAAGACGGAATAACCTGGGTCTGTTCAGTTTGGGGAAAAGAAGACTGAGAGGGGATCTGATGAACATTAAAGGGGATGTGGAAGGCAAATGGATGAGGCCAGGCTCTTCTTTGTGGTGTGCAGCAATAGTAAAATGAGTAATGGACTAAAACTTGAACATAGGAAACTCCATGATAACATGTGGAAGAACATCTTTACAGGAAGGGTGATGGAGCACTGGAACAGGTTGCCCAGAGAGGTTGCGGGGTCTCTTTCTGTGGAGATACTCAAGACCCAGCTGGATGCCTACCTGTGCAACCTCTTGCAGGGTACCTACTTCAGCTGGGGGGTTGGACTCGATTTCTTGAGGTCCCTTCCAACCCCTGTGATTCTGTGACTGCAGGCTCAGATCCAAAAGAGGTGTTGTACTTGATTGTTGTGATCCTGGACAGGGCTAGTTCTTATCTTATACAAGGTGCCTCATCCCTTGTGCGTGTTTTCTGTACAGTACTGGCAAGTTCTTTTGGTCCTGCTGTGGAGATATGACAACACTGACAGTTGCAACAGCAGGTGTCACAACACCTATCCTCAGTGGCCTCACATTACAGTGAAAACAGCAGCCTGGAGTTAGGTGCAGAGATCTGTTGTGAAATCTATACGCGCTTTGGAAGCTGGTTGGTGGAAGAACATTGCAAGGTGTTTCCCCCAGGCATAGACTCTTTAATCAGTACTATTTGCTACCTCTGTCTACGTGGGATTTTCAGCCTCAAAATCTCTTTTTAAGATTGGTGTCTGACTTTCATCTGAAGAACTAACTAACAAGGAAACTGCAGTATTTTTAGCTGGTGCTTTACTGGTTATACATTCATCCAAGACATTTGAGTTCACTTTCCTTTTCTCCTGCCTTAATTCCTGCTTAGGAGTTGGACTTGATTCTTATGGGTTCCTTCCAACTCAGGTTCTTCTGTGATTCTATAATTCTGTTTTCTGGTGGAACTGGATCCTGCACATCAAACTATCAGCTAGTCTTGGGTAGGATGACAGAAGAGATCTTCTTCATGCTTCTTCTGGAAGTGATTCTTGTCGTGAAATTCAAGGTTAATTGGGGCAGAAAAAGGATGTAAAAATAGTCCAACTCTAGCACAGTGGTTAGCTGTGCTCGTTTGGGAAAGGAAGGTTTTGTGGCAGAAACTGTGAAGCATGTAATGGAAATCAAGTGCTGCCATTACCACTAGGCATGCCTTCCTCTTCTAGCCATGGTGCCTAGGAAATTGAGAGCAATGATGTTTTTGTATCGAGTCCCTTTCGGTAGACGTGTTCCAAAGGCACCTGTAAGACCAGGCTGTTATGCTGAGATAGATGGAGGTGTGTGGATGCCTGCTGGGGCATAAATACTTGATCACCACAGAGTGACTGAGCCTTTTCAAGACAGCATTTTCTAAGCATGCACAGAAGCAAAATTGTACGAACTGAGGAATATGTAATGCAATTGATTGATGTGCCAAAAGACTCCTGGGTGTTCTGAGGATTATATCTTTTCCAAACAGGCTGGATACAGCTGCTCAAGCCCTGCTGTAGATCTGGTCCAGAACCCCTTTGTATTGGAGTTTTCCATCAGTAAAATGCAGAGTGTGCCCTTGTATATCCAAGAAGTTCAGATATTATGCCCCGTTATTGGGTAAATATCTAATATTTACAAAGGACAAAGAAAAGTTAAGTGTCCCTTGCAGTTTGCAATCTGCTCTAAGAGGTAGGTGAATACCATCCCAATTTAATGTGGGATATTTCAAAAGTCAGAGAGGTAAGAGGCCAACCAAAATCACAGGTGATTCGTGAGCATAAAAATTTGTGATTTTTTCCAAAGTTGCTTCTGAGTGTTTCAGAGAAGCCCATAACGGTTGCTGATTCTAAGGCTATCTGAGACTGCAACGTAGGAGCTGCACTTGAGTCCCCTAAAAATGGAAGCATCTGGGATTAGTGTGAGAAAAATTTTGGCAGACTACCTTGTGTCACACAGTAGGCTTGTTCCGAAGCCAGGGCCCAGCATCCCTTCTCCAAGTTCTTGTAACAATAAGAACAACCTCCTCAGCAATTGCCTTACAAAAGGTTTGAACATCAGGTTACCCAGAGACATGAGCAGATAGTAGAGCAGTGATGTACAAATGAAAGTCCTACACTTTGACCTCCAACCACATGAAGCCCCATTACAATAAATATCCAACAACACATCCCTTACCACACCACACAGATGCTGCCTTAGGTACAAAGGTACTAAAATGACTGTTCCGTGTAATAAAACATGGTGGGAGAAATTATGAAGTATAAAGTGAGGTTATTGCCTTCACTGCTAATTAAAGTTTACCGTATCTTCTTGCAGCTTTGTTTAATGGGCTCCAACATATCATGGGGCGTTTTTTTAAAGAATTAAAAGAAAGCTCTTTTTAAGGTCACTCACTTGACCTCGATTCATTGTGTTGTGAATGCGGTATTGTAGTAGCACATATTGTGTGGGGTACAACACCATGTGCTGCTCCAAGACTCCTGTCGTAGCTAAGCACAAAGGGCTGCGTTAACGATGGTGTGTCAGCCTTAGCTTTGAATTTCTTTGCTTGAGTGCTAGTTTTCATTACTGACATATAATATATGGTGTTAACCATTTCAGCACCAAGCTGTGTGCCAGGAATGCATCACTGCTTGTGTTTGGAAATGGTCATTTCTGAAGTGCCAATGATCTGAGGTACAATAATTATTTTATTACTTAATGGCATCAATTAGGGCAAGCTTTGTCATCTAGCACACAATGATCTCAGCACCACAGTGTGATATAACTATTACAGTGAGCATCACAGACTGATACTTATGCCATATAGGGAATAAAAAGCTTTCAGGCTTTCTTTTCTTTTTTTCTTTCTTTGTTTGTTTTTAATTTGATTATAAATTCCATGTTCTGAAGTTTTCACTTTGTTTCTTTGTGCCTTCATTTCATCCTCAGAAAAATCCTGCACAGCTCTTCAAGTATTATTATTTCTTCATGTAATATGTTTCCTCCTACAAAAATTTTCTGTTCAGCAAATCCATACGGCATTTCAAATGGCTAAATCCTTGATTATTTTCAGTTTTCTCTTGTACGCTTTTCCCATTCTGCTAGCTGAGTCGAGGTCTGTGTTTGTATCATACATCTCAAGCTGCAGCTGCTGTGGATCCTCTTGTTTGGTGGAACTCTGTTACTTTGGTATCTTGGCTGTTCATCTGGCTCAGGCTGCTTCCTCCTCAATACGTGTTCCACTCATGAGGCGGGTGATCCAAAACCCATTGAAGTAAATGGAAAAATTGCCGTTGATTGAATTATTTCACATCTGCACTCCCTGGCTCTACCAGCTTCTTCCATTGTCCACACATCCTGATTCACAAATGTTTTAAATGACAGCTTTAGGAACATGAAAGCCTTTGGGGCAATGGCCTAAAGACACAGCGGAGGGTAAAATCTGTGAGCATTATAGTGCTTTAGCTCTAGCACTCCCATTAATCAGTACTGAGCATCTAACTGAAAAGCCTGCCTAGTTAGGCAGGGGAGGCTTATATTTCACACAATCAGACACACAGGCAGCCCCCGGCCCGCAGTATAGTTCATCAGGAGGCTTATTTGCTTCCAATGCAACTGAACAGTGTCTTTGTTTTGCCAAAGGATTTGGTTTGCTTTGCTATTTTCATTCCTCTTTCTTGTGAGTGGAGGGCAGTAACAACACCAACTGCCCAAGTGCCTGATTAAGGGTATTGCAGAAGGTGGCAGACTACAGATGACTGACTATACTGTAAGCTGCTCTGGGGCATGTTGGAGAGAAGGGGTACTGTGATGCTGAAGCAGGTCTGTCGCCATCATAAGCCCCTGTGGGGATTGTCACTCATGGGACTCAGTTGTGGTACTAACAAATGTGTCTAGCTGGGAGACCTACACATGTCATCCAACTGCCTCCTGATGGTAGGTCTGGATGAAACCCAGAGGGCTTCACCCCCTCTCATCCTTAAATGTTGGTGTTAACTGGGGGAAAATCTGGGAAGAAGGCAGATGCTGCTCCAGCCTGTGGCCTGCTCTCAGGACCAGAGACTCATGATGACAGGCTGTAGAACCAGAAAGTGGTTTGGATTGGAGGAGACCTTATATCCCACCCAGACCCACCCCCAGCCATGGGCAGGGCTGCTTCCCCCCAGCTCAGGCTGCCCAGGGCCCTGCCCAACCTGGCCTTGAGTGCCTGCCTGCAGGGGTGGGGCACCACAGCTTCTCTGGGCAGCTGAAGGCCGGGTTGTGGGATGGAGCGTGATTTATGCCTGGCTTTCAATTGACTTGCTGAAACAGTTAAAATGGCAGTTAAAATGGTATCAGTAGAACTGATTTTCTGAAATCAGTCGTGGAAATTAAGCACATTTTCAAAAAGAAGGGGCTGTTTACTGATGTAATCATTTTTGGAAGCAGGCAGGAGGCAATGTCCAATTACGGCAACTTTGTGTGTACATATCAGAAAGGTTACATATATGCTTAGCAACTCAAATACCACTCCCAAGTTGTTCTCATTTGTTATTTTTCTCCTCCTCTCATTTGTGCCTTTGCCCACTGTCTCTTGGAGCTGGAGCGACAGCCCAGCAAAGATCATGAGGTAACCTCATAAAGCCAGGCACTGATGTGGGGAGAGAGATTCAGCACTGTGAGCTCTCCCCTCCTTGGGAGGAAATGTACAAACATTTTGAAGAAATGTTAAAGCATTTAAAAATCTTTAGAGGCTTGCCATGTTCCATTAAGACATAGATTCGGCTTTACCAATGGAACAGATGCTGGTTATGTGCCCCAATTATATACTATTGTAGCAAACCTTCCTGTTCATCACTAAAAGAATAACAATGTCATTACAGTTATAAATATAGTTACCGAGGAAACCAGTTTATCATAATTGACAATTCATCCCTGTTTCTTTCTGTTCAGTATCCCACTGCACCTGAGCTTATTTATTTATTTTCCCAGTTAAAATGTTTGGTGAAATGCTGTAAGGCTGACTGTCTTGTTAATCTGCATCTTAATAGACGTGGATATATCTTGCCTGCAAAGTTAAATCTGGATGCTCACTCTTTCTTCAGCTTTTGGGGCTAGCAGAGGACTCTATCAGTTTATTTTATTGCTGCCATACTATTGAAAAGCGACTTCTATCTGTAGTATTTCCAAATTTGTATACTGCCACTAAAAATACAATGAGGGAAAGAGGAAGCAATTCTTGGCTAACAGATGGCATCAGCTCCCCTGAAATTTTTAAAATAATCAAAGAAAAGAAGATGTCATGTCTTGTGGTAGAGGAAGGAAAGGGCTTGAGTTTCTTTGCCAGGACCTTGAAACATTTCCACAGGAATTCTCTGGGATTGACTTTGTTGGGTGTCTTTGGTCCTCGTTTCCTATCTGTGTGGCAGATGTAAGCCACGACACTGTGTGTTGTCCTGCTGAGATCAAGGAGGTGACCTGCATGAATGGAGTAAAATGCTGTGGTATGAGTAATGACGGAGCCTTTCCTTGAATTCCCCTGCATTGTCATTTTAAGATAGGCAAAAGCTTTAGCTTTAACGGAATGACATGTTGATTTTATTATGTCTGTAGGCATCTTTGTTTTTAAAATTCACGACAAGTTCCTTATAATACATTTTTACTGCATTACAGCCACCTGTTCTACCTTGGTGTGTGGCTGTAAATCTGGGACTGTCCTTTTGCACATGTGTGCCTAAATGATTGTCTCTTGGTACAGCATATAAAGAGCTTCCAAAATGTGTTCACAGCCTGGACCAAACTGGGAGACACATGTACGTTCTGTGGATCCTTTTCTGCCACTGTGAAAGTGTTGCTTTCCATCCCAAAGCAAAGTGTTAGGAAAATATGCAGCACCTCCCTCATGTCCCTGTCGTGCTTCTGGAGCTGGGTTCTGCCACCCACAGTCAGCTGGAGTTTTTAGCTCTTGTGCAGCAGTAGGCAGGTTGGATTCAGGGCCATTTCTGCTCCCCAGAGAGGAACCTGCTTGACCCAGGGCTGTGGGGTGAGATGCTGAATGAGAAACCAGGAAGATCTGCCTTTGGTTCTCAGTCCTGGATTAGGCTTGGAGAAATCTCATTGCCTTCACGTGCCTCAGTTCTCTGTTTTAAAATTAAGATAATGATATTTTCTGCCTCCTTTTTTTCCTCCTGTCAAGTTTAATTGCTAGCCTTCCTGATAGTGTTACACCTGAAAAGCCTTGTAATGCTGTTCACCTCAGTGCTGTAGTTTATTAATGCCTGTTAAAGCAACAGAGGCCTGAGAGAGGGATTCATTTGTTTTACGGGATGAAATACAAATAAATCAGCTCAATGCATTATTAGAACCCCAGGATGATTTCAGGCGGAGGTTTAGTGGCTTGCTGTGTTTGAAGCCAATGGAGGCTCCTGCGGCCAGAGCCTTCTCTCTCTGTATATTTGCTTCTAAGTGCTGTAAAATAGTATCATTATGCAGAGGCTGTCCAGTTCCTTGTACAATATTATAACCCAAATCTGTGGGCCACAAGGCTCATGATGATAGAAAGCAGTCTCAAGAGTCAATGCTGCAGGCTAGTCTTTTATTAATCTCCTGCAAAATGAGGTCCCACGGCAGCAAATCACACAGCGCTGACACATTTAGTGCTTGTCTTCCCTAGTTCACATAAGGGGAAGAGCTCTGCATCCCCATTTCTGAGAGAATGAGGTGCAGCATGCACTGTGTCTAAGGAAGAGGTTGGGTTTGCCAAGAGCACCAGATGAGACATTGATGAAATCCTGGGAGCGCTTGTGTACTTCTGGTGGTGTGGATTGTAAATCACAGTAAGGGATGTCGATGCTTTAATTATGTGTATGTGATGGTCTATGTGTTTGTGCTTGTGGGTTTTTTATAAGTACGGTAAATGGAGGAGAGAATCTGGCCTGGCTCTGAGGCTGCTGCTGCTACTGGCGAGGCGGGAGAACATTTTGGCAAAGCAGTATATTTATTTTTTTAAACCTCCCTTCGCAACCCCTCCTGCCGTACTATATTTTTGTAGGATTTTTTTTGTGTTCCTTATCAGAGGTGCTGCTGGGACTGGCCGTGTGCTCCAGCTTGCTTCCCATTTATCTGGTGTGGTTCCCAACCTATGATTTAGCAGTGGTTTGTGCAACAGAAAGAGGAAAACAATGTTTGATCTGCTAAAATGTACCTTAAGAGCAAACACATACACATTGATGAAGGTATCAGCTGGGTTCTGCCTACAGTTATGTCAAACAAAGTATGCTAGGAAGTGCCAACTTTCCTTTTGTGCTGTGACACCAAGCGCTGCCAAAAGATATTAAAAAGCTTGCGTGAACTAGGTGATGGCAGCTGTAACTATCTAAGTTATTGCCTGGCAGCTGTAATGCTTCTTCAGTGCTGCTGGCTGCTTTTTATATTTGGTTCCCCATTTGTTTGCCCTTATTCTAGCAACCGATACCACCAAAGCAGGCAATCAGTGTGTTACAGCACATGGCCACTTGCTACTGCAAAATAGGCAGCTTAGTAGTGGCAATTGAGAGACTCTCATGCAGCAGCTGATATAAGTCATATTTCTTTTGGAAGAGAACCAACCCAGTGTTTTTTTTTCCTGTATGTGTCAGTGTGAATCCATGAAACCTTAGCTGAGTTGATGGCAAAAGGCAAACACACACACACGTACACGCACACACTCACATGCACACACACAAAAATGCAGCTTTCCGTGTTCTTTCCGTTTTGGCTCTAAATGTGCTAGAACAATATAGCCAGCTCCCGGCCCCTGCCAATCCTACATCTGCTCTCTAAAACCTCCAGCAAATAAGAATTACTGTGGGGTTGTTTAACCAACGCTTACAATATACACACTTTTCATTTTTCCGTTGCGTCTATCTGTACACTGGTGGCAAAGGTTTGAGAGATAATGGAGAACGATACCCATTGGGCACTTGCTTCTGCAGTGCTGTGAGGTGGGCAGTAGCCACCTAGATCTCACTGCTGGCAAATTTTGGGCAGTATAAAATGTTTTTCATTGCCATGTGCTTTTGGGAAATTGTCTACACGGTGGGGGTAGATTTCTGCTGGGTTTAGGGTGCTTTTTTTTTTTTTGTGAGAGGAAGGCTGTATATTCTGTGCTCTTCTTTTGAGCTTCCTCTGTTCAGTCATCTTTTAAATAATTCCTACAGTTCATGAATGTAATATTTCTGGGAGATACATTTCTTTATTTCTCCTTTCTCATTTCCAACCCAACCTGGTTGCATGTAACCTAATAATATTCTTCAGTGTGATCTAGCCTTAGAGTGATTTCCCCAACATGGAAATCAGATTGAAGTAGTAGCAACATCTTGCAGAGGATAGGGCAGAAGATCTCAGTTGAGCTTTTGGATTTTTCTTCCTTTACCATTTAGGCTCAGCTGTTACAGAGACCTGAGACAATTGCATGTTGTCTCACAGTAATAAGACACCATAATTCTTTCCACCAAAGAGTCCCAAAGCATTCATGAGTGTTTAATTACCTATTCCATTTCACAGATGAGGATGCTGAAATGCAGAGCAGTTAAGTGATATGACAAAGGACACCCAGGTATTTGCTCATGTAACTTGTAAAAGAAACAGCATGTTATTAATGTTTCCCATCACAGCGACTGGACTGTGGTGGTAATCAATGTGACTAAAGAAATTTGCATGGCTTTGGAGCCTTGCCTCCAACTATATTGCTTAGCTGTTTCTTGTGAGTTGTTTTTTTTTTTTTTTTCCTCAGGGTGCTAAGAATTTAAAAATCCCCCATTTCTTTGTTTTATTTGTGTATTTTTCAGAAAGATAAGTGCCTCACTGTTATTTCAAACTTGGAAGAGGATGAGATTTACAGAAAGTGTTGTAAATGATGGTAGTGTGTTGGTCAGATTGGAGGCAACTTTGAACTCACCCTCAGAAAACTCAGATTATGTCAATCATCCTATGGCAAGTACTGTACTGCTAAGAAAGACCTGTGCTGGCCCTCTCAATTGCCAATGAATTTCTCTCTGTAAGAAGAGAGTTCTATAAAATAAGAATTCCCCCCTTCTATTGTAGAAGCCATTCCTCTCTGCAGTATTAAAGCATGCCAAGTGAAAGGGGTTTTGAGATTTTAGATAAGTTGTACTCTTTCAAAGTTCTTTTTCACCAGGAGGAACCTGCACATGCCTAGCAATTTTGCATGGAAAGGCTGGCATAGCTCAGTGAGAGAAAACACCTGTGGGGTCTGTGAAGCAGTCCTGAGCTGGTTAACTTGCTACCTGTTGCTTTTCCAGAGGATTTTCATTGCAGAGATAAGTTGACCTGTCCTCTAATTGCCTCAGCACTTGCCTTTTTTTCCTATCCACTCTACTGGATAGAAAGCAATGCTTGTGAGTCAGACTTGTTCATGGGCAACAGCTGCCACAAAACGATGGTGGAATGAGCCCTTGTCCTGTAGGATGTAGCAACCATCACTCCCACATATATCAGCAGGGCTGGGAATGCCCACCTGTAGGCTCCCAGACCCTATCAGAGATTCTTTATCTCTTGGTGCATTTGACTGCCTGCAGAAACCAATGCTTCTCTCCCATTATCCCTCTCGGTTCAGAGATCTGGGGCACCTGTTATTTATTAAGAGCTGGTCAACCACAATCAACAGCTCATTCATCAAATCTTGTCTGCAATATTTTTAATGTAATGTCCTATCATCTAAATTAGTCTTAAAAAACCTAAAAACTAACAAAAGAGTGTGGTTGGTGGGGAGAAATTATCTGCTTTGTTGTTTTTTTTCTTTTTTGTTTTCTTTTTGGCACGATAGCTTTCTCTAAGACCAATCCATACAACAATCCATATAAAATTTTCACCATTGTTTTCTATTAAGAAATACAAAATAGTTTACTAGGAACCTCTTGTATCTCCACTTTTTTCTCTCTAGCAATAAAATAAAATAGATAAATATTTTTTTCTAAGACTCTCATACTGTTTTCAGCCCCAAAGTATTCTTATTTTTTTTCTTTTTCTTTTCCCAGAGGGCAATTTGAGCTGTCCCTTCCCTCAAGAAATGTGTGCATGCGTGTGTGTAATGGAAATGCTGACAGACCCTTAACTATAACAGCACGAAAGGCGCCACTAAAATAACAGTGGAACAGATGCTGTCACCACTGCCCCTGGTGGGGAAAGAAGATGAAACAGAAGGGCATTAGAGTTGGTAGATGGCAAATTAATCCTATTGTACTAGCAGCTGCAACCACCGAGATGCTAGCATTCGTGCTTAGACACTTCCAGTACACCAAGCTCTAGTAGGGGTGGTTGGAAAGGATGAGGCAATGAAAGGTCACTGGAGCTGTTTTCATCTGAATAACAAAAATGTTGGTGTATGTTCTTTACTATGACTGGGCTCTTTTTGCCGTGGCAACCAAATCAGGGATCTTTCTGGTATTTTGACTCTTTTAGTATTTCTCAAATGCTTAAGTATAATTCTAATGTCATTTTGTTTTCTTTTTTTTTTTTTTTTT